>JAOQMS010000007.1:29839085-29865484 GCA_027563885.1 Erythroxylum longipes
ATTAATTATAAAAACTTTGAAAAAAAAAGGGGGGGGGGGAGATTTAAAATTTTTTTGATAATTTTGCAAACAAGTCCCTATATTTTTCAAAATTTCCGATACCAGCCAGTACTGACCGGTATCGACCAGTATTTACACCCCGTATCAAAGACGTTGATATCGTTCCGTTTTCTGGCTGGTACGGTACCATCCGACCGGTACGGGATGGTACCACCGGACAGAACGGTACCCATAATAGTACTTGATCTTCTCCTGAAATTCTGCTTAAGATATTCTATTCTAGACTTATGTACACCCAATTTTCTTTTTTTGATATATATACCAAAATTGTTTTCTCTGCATTTTAATTCCTTGAGTGTTTACATGCATACTCCGCCCTCTTGTCCATGAGTGTATGTTGTCACGTCCTACATTGAATAGGTAATGGGAATGGTCCTAGTTTATAAACATGAGCACTGCACACTTTACTAAGTACATCTTTTGAAGAAAGGGTAATGAACACGTGATAAGTGGTATCAAAGCCAATCTGTTCCCGACTCCAATATCCTACCAAGCACCCCTTAGGATGGGGTAGGTAGGGGAGCCCACCTATGATGAGGGCATCACAAGATTAGGTGAAAAAGAGTATCACGTTCTACATCGAATAAGCAATCAGAAGGATCCTAACTTATAAATGTAAGTGTTACATATCTCATTAGATACATCTTTTAGAGAGAGGATAATATACACGTGATAATATATGCTAAGAGTTCGCTGTGATAATCTTGGGAAGCGACCGGCGCTTTGGATTGCATGGAGATTCCACCGAAATCGCTTTCAAGTCAGCGGCCTTGACTAAATCGCAGTAGAATTCCATTGATATACATCTTTATTTCGTACATATCTCACTCACGACTGATGCGAGGAGTTACAATCTCTTATCTTTTTCTAATTTAAAACTAAAACGTAAGCTCATTAAGAGCCATTGAATTTTATGCGTTCATCGAAATCCAATTCATAATATTTAATTTCTTATATTTTTACACTTTTATCATTCCGACCTAATATTGTATCAGCATAGATTTGCTCTCGTATAATTTATATTATCCCAAAGCTAAATTACGCCAATAACAATTTATATTTTTAAAAAGTATATAAATCCAAAAACAACACATATAAATTGATTAATATTTTTTCATAAATTTATAAAAAATTTAACCTTTTTCTTCTTTTTTGGTATATGGAATTTGAAACTTATATCCTACCTGAAACGTCACATAACTCATGTTCTACGATTTTCGAAACCTTTTCCCTTGACCATTTTATAGAAGCAAACATCCCATGCATATCTAATTTTGAAAGTTGGCCGCTAAGGAGATAAATGAGCAGCGGCGAACTAATTTTCTGGAGATAATGGAGACTTAATCACTCAGCATTAGCTCAAAGTGGAAGCTGATTATTAATGGACCCCATCTAGTCCTTGAATAACTTAATCGAGGTTTTATACAAAAATAGTGAGTGGCTAAAACTTCCCATTATGCTTACTCAGCTTCTGTTGTCGCCTTCTCCATTCATGATACATTCATCAGGCACTATCAATTTGGTCCTCCTTTTCCATATAAGACGTCACTCAAATTTGGTACCAAGTTGAGAATGACTTTAACTCCATAAACATCGGGAGTGACGTGTTAAAAATCCTAAAGTTTCATACATAATCTTAAGAAACGGTCCATTATATGTGAATAAGACATCAAAAAGTAAATAATATACTGTACTCGTTCTATATTAGACTTCAAGATTTTCACTTCGGTTCTTTAAATTGAGCACACTACTTGATCACAAGGGATCGAATTCCTCAGTTCTTGTCAATAATATTTTCCTTAACAGCGATTTGCAACTCCACGTTAGTCTTCTCTCCTCTCTTTTCTATATCCCATTTGTTGGGTTCTTCTTTGATACCCCTTTTCCTGTACTTGAAGTACAGTGCAAGTTGAAGGACTCCTAATATGGAACCGATGATACATGGTGTCTGCAAAAAAAGAATTTAGGTTAAGAAAACTGATAAATCATTAAATTGTATATATATATTAAAGTATTTAAAAGATTCATTTTTTTGTAATTTTGTTGAGAAAAAAGAAAAAGAAGGATACAAACCCCAATGAAAAAGTCAAAGTTCATTAGTCCGAAAATCGTCCAAAGAATGGATGAAATTAATGAGAAAAATGATAAGTAGAATGGCATATATTCCACGCTTTTTGTTTCGATCACTGTTTTCTGAAAAAGAAAAAGAAAGTTATCACAAAGTTAGAAGAAAGCATATCAACAAACATTCATTCGAGTATAACACACACATTGATGCATTTAATCATATGATCTATTGTCTAATTAAGTAATTTTTAACTTTAAGGTAAACTTTTTTCTTTTTTAATTAAAAAAATCTGCAATAATCATCTCACTATTTTAAAACCTTGAGTAATCATTTCAATATTTTATTTAGTAAGTTTTAATTTTACAGTAATTTTTTATTTTTAGTCAAAGAAAAATCCAAATAATTTTCATAATATTTTTTATGTATCATTTGAATAAAGTTAAAATTCTTTAAAGTCCTTCACAAAAGCTTTAACAAAATTTTGAATAGAAGATCCAAACTTTTCTTATAGTATTATTCAATTTTAGTAAATAATTTTTTTATTTTAAATTACTAAAAAATATATCTTATAACATTATGAGCTTTAAAAATGAATTTTATATCAAGAATATGTCAACTTATTTTAATATAAAGTATTATGTAACTAGTTATTATACAATTGTCATAGTTTTGGTAATTAATCTGATCCAACTTTAATGATTATTCTCTTAAAATAATTCAGTTAAAATTTAGTAAATATCAAAATATTTTTAGATAAAGCTATTAGAGTAATTTATAACTTTTATCTTAAAAAATTTTAATGCCCTAATCAACTCGCATGCAATTATTAAATAAAATACAAATTTACTTCGAATGAAATAAAAATATTCTCTCACGTTTATTTGGAATACTTTATCTTTCAATGTATATGATATAAATAAAATATAATATAGTGATTCATAGAAGAAAAGGGGGAAAATAAAAATAAAAAGGATATCCCTCTATTGGATTTAAGCTTTGGACGGACTTATGATCTATCAAAGCTTTCCCGATACTGGAAAAGTGGGTTTGGCCCACTTGAGACTCGTTAACGTAAACTTTGCAAGTGGACACTATCATGAATCTTGGAAGACTAAATAGCATACGTTGAGCTTTAGTTTGTTAAAGTTACTTGATCTTTGATGAAAGCTAGCGAAGCAGAGGTTTACTAAATCGGACTACAAAACGCGAGTTTCATGGGAAGATCAGTTACTCACCACCGCCACTAACGGAGAGCCATACATTACTGCAGCCGCCACCACTCCGATGCACCCAACAAAAAGCTTGCGTTGGTGGCGATCATGGCATGCAAATATGGAGAATAGGACAACCAAAACGAAGGACAGGATCATAAGTATGCTTAATGCTGCAACTTTGACCTGCATGTACGAGGACATGTAATTAGCTACAAGAAGCTAATTAAGTTCAGATTAATGGATTTTAAGGAGGTTAGCTAGCTTGCCTTCTCTCTTACTGGAGCAAAACATATGTATATGATGATGAAGGATGACTCGAGAAGTGACCCTATACAATCGATTGTGACCACAGGCCAGTTTTCCCATCCGTAGCTCACCACGGGAGTTCCATAAAAGGCGTAAATAAGGCAGGCTAACACTGAAATGATGTATGGAATACAAGAAAACTCCTCTGTATTCTTCTTTCTTATGACCCTCGTGAATGTTATTCTGCAACCAACAAGTGACAAGTAAAAAACAGTGCATAATCATCATTAGAATGTGTCATAATAATGTCAGGATTCTGAACATTACATTGGTGCAGCGTAGAGGGACAAAGTAGCTACATTCCCTGAAACAATTCGGAGTTGATCTGTGTTAAGTTTTGTTAAACAAATCGAACAAGGAAGAGAGAGAAAAAAAAAAAAAGGAGGCAAAATAAGGAAGTACCCATGACTCCTACTGCTAAGCGAAGAACTCCCATTTTATGTGTAACTCTTGAAGACTATGATTCTCTCTGAAGTCAAGCAAATGGTTCGCCAACTTCAGTGGAGGAGTATTTAAGCTAACAGAAACGATGGTGTGTGTTATGGAATATTGATGAGCACTCGTCGGGGATTTATAGACATTGGTGGGATTGGTGAGAAAGAAGAATATTTCAGTGTGGAATGCTCTGTAAAGCTGTGGATGCGATTTACTCACTCGAATATGAGTGTTTTTAGTTTTATATATATACATCAGAGAGTCTAAAAGCTCTATTAGAAATGTAGGTTTAATGGCGGAGTAGGGCTCCTATAACAATAGACCTTCACGATATAAACACTTTCTGCTAAAAAAAGAACTGCAAATTTGTCCTGATATGTTCCATCAATCATATAGTGTCCCTCCATCTATATGTTCAATGATCAATCATATAAAAGAAAGAAAAAAAGTGTGAGCTGCATTTCATATTTGTTAGTGCTGAGATTTTAAATCGATATTCTTTCCATTGGACATGTTCTAATCACATTTTTGTCTTTTACACGTCAATAGTTTTTCGCTGGCTACTACAATTCTGTCGTTTACGACGAGTAAAAAATTTAAATCATTCTATCAATTTATTCGTAAAAATTTTAAATTATTTAATTGCTTAGTTTAGTTTTTAATTTTTCAATTTGATTTATTTTAACAACTCTTATTTTTTTAAAAAATCATTAGTTTATTAATTGTTTGGTTAATTTAAGTAAATTAATAATTTTTTATAAATCAAAATAAATTAATTAATTTTCATTTAACAATCTTTTTTAATTAAATTTCAAATTCTTTGATAAGTAAAAATAATCTCTTTTAATCATATTTCAAATTCTTTAATTTTACTATATCTTTAGTCGATTTTATAATGATCTAATACCAATTAAATCTTAAACATTTTATTTTACTGATTTAGTTTTCAGTCTGATGTTTAAAACAATGATCATTTGTATAATAGATTTGTAATAGTCATTAGTTATAAAGACTATGTGACATACAAATAAATAAAATTATACGTGAATAGATATACCATAATTACTCACATAATAATTTTTATTAAAATAACTTCACATACATTTAATCTTATTTTCTTAAAAAAATTTGTAATATCATGAAAAATTAAAATAATAAATATTTTAAAATATATAAAAGTATAACTAAGGCGATATAGATTACTTCCTCTATTTTAACAAGATTTAGTGAATGTAAAATATACTTCCAAACATGAGAATTTTCGTGAAGTGACTCGTTCCTGTTTTCTTGGCAAAGTAGCTCAAATTTTTGCATGTCGATTAATTACTTCATGTCAAAGCTGCAAATCAGATTAACAAAAGGGGGGGAAAAAAAGGAGAAAAATTCTGCACAACCCCTTTAGAGATTTTGTAAGTGGAAGATGCACAGGAGAGATTCCACCTTCTGCCGACGCATGCTCCACGTTTCTTAAGTGTAAGCTTAATCATCTCTTTTTAGTGGGACAGTCTCAATTTGACTGCGTTTTAGTCGGAAAAAAAAATATTCGGTACTGCGCCTTTTGTTAACTTAAAACCTTTATTCTATATACACCTGCTTTTAAGTTATCCTGAAGACGACACTAATAATGATTGGATCACGTGAAATGTTATCTATATTACAGAAATTATAATTCAATTACTTAAAAACCTTGTAATAGAAAATCGGAATAAATTAGACCCAATTTATATTAATCTAAAAAGCCACCAAAATTAATTAATGATTAAAAATCAAGCTAATTTGATTAATTCAATCCTAAAAATATTGAATCATGCAACTTTCTAGTTTAGTTTATCATAATAACTCTTATTTAATTATAACTCAAGCTCTTTGATAGATAATAATAGTCTCCTTCAATATTATTTAAAAATTTTAATTTTATTTGATCTTTATTGTATACCAATTTTATGATGATTTAATTTTTTTAAACTTTTAAATTTTAAATCTCTTATCTTATTGCTCTAATTTTCAGTGTAGTTATTTAAACAATGAAATTATTGAAACAAAAGACTAGGGATCACCGTTTTAGGTTGCATCAGTATTATAATTCTTTTTCTTCTGATACAGAGGCATAGAGACATGTTTCCCAAAATTGGAATAATTTATGTGATTATTTGGTTGACCTGAAAGTTCTGGTTTGTTTTCTTTTTCCCTTTTGGAAAATGAATATGGTGTTATCTATATATAAAAATACAACATTACAATGAGTTCACGACTAACATTGTACGGACTAATATATTACAAAGAGAATTAGCAATTGATTATTGTAAGAAAATTTACTATGCAAATTCCATCTATGTTTCATATCTGGGGATAAATGGAGCTGTAAATTTTTGGCAATTAAGGTGACTCTAATCCAGTTAATGATCTTACCTGCAAGCTACTATTTATCCTCTTCAAGGTTAGTAAATCTACGAGAGTTTTGTTCCTTCCAAAGGGAGTAGATGGAAGTGATAAAAGTAGCCTTATAAAGAACCGTATTAGACATACCCTTTTTAGAGTAGCAGATTGCCCAAGCCAATAACTACTCCCAAGTATAAGGATACCTATTACTAGGAATCATGTGCAAAATTCTACTTCATATAGCTTCTGAGTATCTATAGAGAAAAAAGAGATGATCTTTATCCTCAACTTCCATTTTACATAAAATACAGGTTGTATCCGTAGTGTCATGCCATTGACTCTTAGTATTGCGTATGTTTTTAATCGTAAGCCAAGAAATAAAAAAGGCTTTGGGTAGAATTGCATTTTCCCGTAAAAGAGAAGACCAAGGTACTTTAAGTAATTCCCTTGTAAAAATCTGATGGCAAGATTTATTAGAGAACTTATCACTCGGATCTGCAACCAAATGATAGAGTCGTCCATCTGCTCATTATCTATACGAGGGAAATATTGAGACAAAGTATTGAAGCCTCGGGAATTTCCTCTCCATTGACCATTGAAGATCAAAGATGAAATCTTAATATTAAGAGGAATTATGTTTCTCAAGTGCTGAGCAAGAGGGTTGAGAATGAGTAGACTCATGTCCATCCAATTGTCATACCAAAGCCAAGTTCTTTCTCCATTACCAATCCTGTGATTAACATAAAGATAAACAAAGTCTCTTAAATTCATCATCTGGATAAGAATCTAAGAAAACTCCTTAGTATAAGGAGTATTCCAAAAATTCACATTTTTAAGGTGGTACTCATGCATTCACTTGACCCAAAGAGCATTATGGTCAGTGAATAAGTGCCAGAGTCATTTGCACATTAGAAAATTTTGCATATTAAGATAGAAATGATTCCAAAACCCCCAAGTTTCTTCGAAATTGTCACTTGCTCCATTTTATTTTAGCATTCTTCGATTGTTTAGCTCCACCTGACCATAGAAATGCTTTTGTGATTCTATCAACCTCTTTGAGGACTTTCGTTGGCAATGCAATGTGAGCCAACCAGTATAAATGTAAGATGCTCAATACAGAAATGATAAGAGTTAGCTTGGTAGAATGGAGAGGAACCTATTTTGCCAAGCATTTACTCTTCCCTTAATTCTCTCGATAAGTGGCAAACAATCATAATACTTAGAAGATGTGATTGGGACTCCCAGATAGCAGAAGGGAGAAGATTGCAAGTTTAGCCCCACTATTCTCCATACTTAAGTAGTGTTCCTCATATCAGCTAATAGGTGAAGATTGCTCTTTTCAGAGTTAAGGTTTAAACCTGACCATCCATCCAAAACATGCTTCATCATAGTGATAGAATGAGAATCAGCACCACAAATGGTCAAAAGATCATCAGCATACAGTAGGTGAGTAAGATTGAGTGCCCTACATTTATAGTGGAATTGGAAACTCCAGTTGCAAGATATCAATTTACTAGTCAATCTAAAGAATCTTTCCTTCACAAGAGTGAATAAGTAAGGGGATAAAGAATCTCCTTGTTCGATCCCTTTAGCAATCTGAATAGGCTTGGAAGGAACCCCATTAACTAGGATACTCAGGGATGGAAATTGGATACATGACATTATCTAATCATTAAACTGAGAAGGCAGTCGTAAAGTCTCAAGATATAAATGGATGAATGTCCAACTAACAATGTCAA
The DNA here is from genome assembly GCA_027563885.1 of Erythroxylum longipes. Taxonomy (NCBI): domain Eukaryota; kingdom Viridiplantae; phylum Streptophyta; class Magnoliopsida; order Malpighiales; family Erythroxylaceae; genus Erythroxylum; species Erythroxylum longipes. Next base: position 29,847,287 of record JAOQMS010000007.1, read on the forward strand.
AAGCCTTGAAAATTCAATCTTAATTAGGAAACTATTCAAAATCTTGCATGAGTTATAGTCTTTTAACAATTCCCGAAGTAACAAGATATTATCTCCAATATTGTGGTCTGGTATGAAAGCACCCTGAGCTAAGTTGATAACACTTAAGATAGCCAACTTGATACGTTCTGCAAGTATTTTAGAAATCACTTTGTAGATGATGCTGCAGCAAGAGATGGGTCTAAAATCATTCATACTCTGAGGATTATGTTTTTTAGGCACCAAGAAAATATAAGTATGATTTAGTTCCTTAAGAATTTTAGAGGAAGCAAATAACTCCATCACTACCTTCATGAGAAGCTTACCCATGATGTCCTAAGTGTGTAGAAAGAAAGGTGCTATGAAACCATCTAGCCCAAGAGATTTAGAAGGATGCATATGAAAAAGAACCCTCTTGACATCTAATTTCGTGATTGGGGAAACTTTTCTTTGAAGGTTTGCTCAACCAAACAATCAAATAGGTTAAGAACATTAGTATTAGGGCCAGTGGACGTATATGAACCCATCAGGCTCTGGAAGTGATTGATAGCCATCTCTTGTAAATGTTTTTGGTCTAAAAATTCTCTACCTTCACTATCTCAATGTATACTTTTTCGATTGACATTCCTTCGTGCTAGTATAGATGAATGAAAAAATTTGATGTTGGTATCACCATCTTTCAACCAGTTTAGACGTGAATTCTGTTTGAGGATAGAGTTCTCAAGGATGAGAGCTTGTTGGTATCCATGTAGCCGTGATTGCTCAACCGCTCTAAGTGTAGAGTTATAAGGAGATTCATAGCAATCATTTTAGGCCTTGTATAAGATTGTCCTTTAAAGATGAAAGCGGCTGGTTTCCAATGGTCGTGAACTCTTTAAAAGCATATCGCACTAGCTTGAGATTTTTCATAAATTGAAATGCCTTATATTCATCGATTTCAATATTCCAGCATCTATCAATCAATGCCATAAAGCCTTGCCTATGGATTAAGCCATTGAAAGAATTAAATGGTGCACATGTTATTCTGCTATCCACTAACTGTTGAATCAACATGTAAGAATTATTAGACAATAAATTTTCACCAAAATGAACAAAAGAGTTAGGGAAGTGTTGCAACCAAGAAGAATTGGCAAGTGATCGATCCAATTTCTTACAAATGAGAAGGTTACCCTACTGGTTGTTGGTCCAAGTAAGGAGTCTTCCTGTATAATTAAGGTCCACCAAGTCCATCCTTGCTAAGAAGTTAGATAACTCCTTCGTCAAACCTATCTTAAATTGTCTACCTCCCTCCATTTCAGACAAACACGGAGAGCAGTTGAAATCACCCACAATAAGCCAGGGAGTACATATTGCTTTGAATGATTTCTAATTCTCTTCATAGTATATTCCTTTGGAAACCAAAATTAGAAGCATATATAAGAGAGCTCAAAAACCACTATTGTACCTTGTAGCTGACACTTTAAATGAATCAACTGTTCTGAAATTTGCATGGCTTAAACTCCTATCATATTCAAGTTGTATAGGCAAATAATTATGTCGTTATAATGTGAGCTGTGATGGGAAATAAGCTCCTAGTTAGCACCCAAAAACATTGAACCAACAAAGGATCGGGGGTCTTTTATTTCGGTTTCAAGAAGTCCTAATATACAAGGCTTCATCTCCCTCACCAGTGTTGTTTTCTTTGCTTGCACAATTGCTTCCATTAATTTTGTTAGATGGTTTAATGACTACCTAATCTTTTTTTGTTTATTTAGGAAATTTGTGAAAAGGCAAAGATCAATAGAGGCAAAATTAAAACACTTACAATCAAGAGTCTAAATTATTTGTAATTGTTCAAAATGAATATGTAATATCTTTGTTTGCAAGTTACAATTATATCAATAGAAACTATATTATTTATTGTGCCTTGTATTTTTCTTTCATAAAACAGAATAAGAGGGAACTATATGGATAAGAGTGTGGTAGGATCACACTATACAAAGTCACTCATTATGAAGAAGGTAAAGCGTGTATACCAGAAGAAGCAAACAATGACTAAGTAAATATAAAATTTTATTTAATATTTTAGTTCATTTATTAATGTAGTAGTAAGTAATAATATTTAGATTGAATATTGATTTTGTATTTTTGGATTGAATATTGATTTTTTTTAATTTTAGAATAAAATGTAAGAGTTGTTAGAAAAATCTATGTATAAGGGGAATAAGGTCAATGTAGAAGACATTTGTAATAGTCTACTTGGTACACGTTCTGACTATGTCAAAGGTCTTGGGTATGACTCTAAGTCAAATGTTTTAACCTTATCAAATAAAATAGTCATTTAACAACTTCAAATGGAAAACAAGATGCTTAAAGGCTAAATTATAAGAAACTCAAGCAAAATTAGCCAAATATGATAAGTTATTCAGAAGATTACTTGGCCCAGATTATGAAAATGAAGAGGAAAGCAAATGTTATTAATTACATCTCTTATACATTTTTCTTTCAATTTCAATTTCTATTATAATTTAAATTTAATACGTTTTTCTCAGATTACAGAATTGATGAAGATGCAACTGCATTGTAATTCAGTCGTGAATAGTGAAGTTATATGATGTTTACTTTAATCATAATATTTTTAGTATATTTTAACTAAGCTTTTTTGAATTATTACAGATTTATCGACATAGACAATATTAGCTAGTCATTCCAATTATGTCATAATTTTTTTAGTAATCTCAACATTTATAATTTGTAAACTGCTTTCATTATCTATTATTTTGTCTTAGAATTGTTGAAGTTGTATTTAAATCTTGTATAAGAACAATATTATTATTTTTGGTATAATTTAATGATATTTTACTTTTTATATACAATGCTTCAAATTTTCATTTATTTTTGTACAATTTATTTTTAAAATAAATTCACAATAACAAATATATTGATACATTATATACAATAATATGAATTAAAAATGCAATAAATAATTTACTTCAAAATTGTATAACATTTCATTAAAATGTAGTTAAAAATATTTGAATACATTTGTAGAAACATAGCTAAAAAGTTTTCGTTACATTTTTTAATGTAGCTAATAGTATTTAGCTAAGAAAATAAAGCATAGTTAAAATTATTAGCGATGATTTCAGAAATAGTTGCCAATAGTTTTTGACTATGTAGTATGATTTTTATCCGTAGCCAAATGTCAACTTTTATTACTGTGAGATGAAATTCTTAATGTTCATTCAAGCATCTTATCGATTGCACCCTTAAAGTGTTAATTATTAATTATTTGATTTAAAGATTTTAATAGAAGTCACCAACATAATCGCTTTAAAGCTTACTTAATTATTGATGCCACCAACTTTTAAGCTAAAAGATTAAAATAATATATATGTGAGGATTATAGTTTATAATTATAGAGAACCTTTTTTTTTTTTAGTACTAATTTGTGGTGCGTCCAATTTTCTTTTTCTTTGTTGCGGAAGATTTTCTTTTTGAGCACTAGTTGATATTTTATCTCTTCAATTATTTCCATTCCACTGCTTAAAGTGCATAGAGCCCCATCACCAATTAATTCATAAACGAGACCCCTTTTTGTTGATCGGAAAAGAAATGTAAAAAAATTAAACAATAATAACGATAATAAAAATAAAATAATAATTAAAATATCTAAATTTTACAACCTCCACCTCCACTTCCACTCCTGTAATCGATTATACATTATTTAGTCAGGTTTTGATAGGTGAATAATTCAATGCATATTAATATCATTAGTAGATTCGTTAACCACAGACTGCAACTCTAAATTGTTTTCCTCTTCTCCATTCTCTTCAATTTCCCACTCTTTAGGTTCTTCCATGACCCCTCTCTTCCTGTACTTGGAAGTATAACACAAGTTGAAGGATTGCTAGTGGTATCCAACAAAAATAGGTGACTGCAAAGAGAAGAATTAAAGTTAGACAAGCATCAAAATCATAAAAAATGGCTAAAATGATTAGCGATTAAAAAAATTGTTACTATTATTTAGTGATTATCACTATTATAAATTGTAAAAGATAATATTTTAATAAAATCCCATCAAAATGAATATATTGGATCCTTTTTTTTTAACGAAAGTGAAAAAATAAAGAAGAGAAACATGGGTATAAACCGCAATGAAGAGATCATGGCTCAATAGTCCACAGACAACTTGCGTGGAATAAGAAGAATGATAGGTAAAATGACATGAATTCCACGCTTTTTGTTTCTACCACTCTCTTCTGTAAGAGAAGTAGGAAAAAAGAAAGTTGAAGGAAAGTCAAGATAAAAGGAACAATTATGAGATGCAAATATTCATTCAGAATATATGTTTACAAGCTTCATACTTCTTTTGACATTTGCTTATAGACATACGAGTAAATTGATTGGATTATAGCATTTTGTTCTGATTCTGTGTAAGCTCCAAATTCTTGGGTAGGTTATGCTTTGGTAAGTAGTAGGCTTCAAGAGGGTCTAATATCGAAGAAGAAGGAATATATATAGGAATATATGTAGATTGGCAGTTATATGAAATGAAGGAGAACATTAGGACGAGGCTTTTGGGCTATGTGATACTTTGGGCTCGGAGTAGCTCCTTGTCTTGTCTATGGCTATGTATAACCAGCAATCTAAATTAGGATTAGTAACGGGCTCGAGTCTTAGCCCAAAATTTTTTTCAAGTCTAATCTGATCGTGCTTGAATATTTTAGTTAAAATTAGCTTGATATGTTAATTTTAATGAGAATTAATTGGATCCAACTAATTTGTTATGATTATTTAAGTACAGAAAAATTTATTATTGTTAACTTTGAAATTAGAAAAGCTAAGCTTATGCTATTCAGTCTACCTTAAAGCTGAATTAATGTAAACAAACTAATTAGTTATATGATTGAAAGCAGGAATAGACAAGCCAATATATACAGCAAGTTTAATTAGGATTAATATTGAGTTAGATTCTTAGCTTGAAAAAAAATTGCTAAACTTGGATTAATATTGAGTTCGATTCTTAACTTGAAAACTTGAAAAAACTTTTATTCTTATTGACTTTGGGATGACACAAGCCCAGCTCAAGCTAATTTTATTAAGCGACTACTTTTTTACCCAAAACTCGAGTTAAAGGTAAGGATGACACAAGCCGAGCTCAAGCTAATTTTGTTAAGCGACTACTTTCTTACCCAAAACTCGAGTTAAAGGTAGGGAGTTATCAAACTCTTTATAGTACCCCTCCACACCTCACAAGTGAGCTCATACTCACAAGCATTCCCAGATCGTTTATGCTAGGATTCAAACTCTTGATGACGTGGAAGGCAACCAAGCTCTGATACCACTTTGCTACCCAAAATTCGAGTTGAAGGTAGGGAGTTATTAAATTACTTAAACCCACCACGCTTCACAAGCGCTACCGAGCGATCCAGTTCGTTATGCTGGAGTTCAAACTCACAACGTCATAGGTGTAAAGCTAGCCCGTACTAGCTCTAATATCACTTTGTTACCCAAAATTCGAGTTGAAAGTAAGGCGTTACTAAACTCTCTATAGTACCCCTCTACACCTCGCAAGTGAGCTCATACTCACAAGCATTCCCAGTTTGTTTATACTAGGATTCAAACTTTCGATGACATGGAAGGCAACCAAGCTCTGATATCACTTTGCTACTCAAACTCGAGTTGAAAGTAGGGCGTTATCAAATTACTTAAACCCACCACTCTTCGCAAGTGCTACCAAGCGATCCAGTTCGTTATGCTGGAGTTCTAACTCACAATATAATGGGTGTAAAGCTACCCCATACTAGCTATGACACCACTTTGCTACCCAAAATTCGAGTTAAAGGTAGGGAGTTATCAAACTCTTTATAGTACCCCTCCACACCTCACAAGTGAGCTCATACTCACAAGCATTCCCAGATCGTTTATGCTAGGATTCAAACTCTTGATGACGTGGAAGGCAACCAAGCTCTGATACCACTTTGCTACCCAAAATTCGAGTTGAAGGTAGGGAGTTATTAAATTACTTAAACCCACCACGCTTCGCAAGCGCTACCAAACGATCCAGTTCATTATGCTGGAGTTCGAACTCACAACATCATCGGTGTAAGGCTACCCCATATTAGCTCTGATATCATGTTAAGCGACCGTTTCACCTTACTATTGTAGTAAAACGGTCGCTTAACATAATATCAGAGCCTTTATGATCAAACGGTCTTGAGTTCAAATCCTACTACCCACCTATTTATCATCAAATTAATTCAGCACAAGGTAGAATAGGTCTGTGCAAGTTTCAAGTCCAAAAGGCTTTCACTTGAGGGGGTGTGTTAGCAAATATATAAAACCAATTAAATTGGCTTCACACAACAGCTTAAGCTATTGTGGTGAAATGGTCGCTTAACAAATTTACCGACCTTAATCTGAATTAGTTTGATCAAACTAATTAGTTATAAGTTTGAGAAGTAATATCGTTAGGTTCTCACAGTGATGAATGCATGAGGGAATGGTTAGGAGAGTTGAATGAACTACAGAAACTAAGTTATGAACTGCCTTGGAAAGCCAAGGTAGCTCCATAACAATGGGAAATAATTCCCAAGAAAGTTCAAGTAAACCTCTAGGATTGAATCACTTACCACAGCTAGCACAACATTGAAAACATCCCACAAATAGCTTGCGACAGGGGTGATCATGAATGCAACTGTTGAAACTGAACAACACTATAACAGTTACTGCCATAGCAGCAACCTTCATCTGCATGGTCAAAGCACTTCCACGAATGTGGTAACTAATACGGACCAATGTTGTGTGTGATCTGTCATTTGTAACCAATCAACGTAGTGATGAGACATAAATTAAGGAACTTAACTTTCCTTTTCCTTAAGCAAACCAAATATATATGAGAATAAACGATAAATCGAGAAGTATACCTAAGCTACTAATTGTGACTAGTGGCAAATTTTCCCATTTGTCGCTCACAAACAGCATTCCATAGTCGAGAAGACAATTCAGAAGTGTGATTATGTAAGGAATACATGCAAATCCTTCTACTAAAAGTTAATTTGTAACTAAAAGATTATATTATTCTTATCGATATCAGAACTTGGAATCTAATGCTACACTACGTACTTACGTTGTTAAGAGCTAGACATCATGACATGGGTGCAAAGTAAAATGACAATGAAGCTGCGTTACTGAAACAGAAACAAAAAAACATGCGGAGTTGATATGTTAGATTACTGCAACATATACGATCCTGACACCTAATTACAAGTTGTCGAAGAAAACAACATATGCGATCCTAACACCTAATTACAAGTTATCCAAGAAAATTACGAACAAAGATAAGCTATAAGTGTAAAACCTACATATATTTAATATGTGGCTAATTAAATAATTATGATTTTAATACTATTAAATACTAACTTATTATTGGTCAATTTGACGAAGGAAGATAATGTTGATTAATCAAGATAAGATTTTATTTTAAACATATCATTTAATGGTAACGGTTCAAAGATATCTTTATTTAATTTGAAACTGATCCTCTCTCTCTCGCTCGTGTACAACTTTGTTTATTTTTATCATCAAAATGTAGAATTATTAAGAGAAAGAGAAGAAATACAAGTTTTTTTGCATTCAATCTTTTTAGAAGGGTCTGTCTCAATTAAATTTATACTTATGAATTAAAGTATGTATTTTATATTTTATATTTTCATGTAAACATAAAATATAATTTTTAAATTTGAGCAAAAAAATTATTGTAATTATGTTTATGCAATAAATTATGTTTACACTCGATATCAGAGCCTAGTCCCAAATTCTATGTTTTCCAATGAAGACACCGCATAATTGCTTGTTGAATTCATCTCAAGTTTACGGTTTACCGTTGGTTTCTTCTTCCTTCTTTGTTGATAAACAAAGCGTCATATGTGTTTGTTTTTGTTTCAGACACAAATGCAATCAGAGAAAGATTCTCGAATATCTAGAAGCACATATACATGTTAATTATGATTCTTATATTCGGCACCAAATAGATGGGATCTTCTAGGAACAGAGAAAGGGGACAGCAGATCCGTTCCCCTTATATTCTGTGTCGCACATCGTGATCGTGTTCATTCGATTAGTTTATAGTGATGCATAGATAACCATCTGGATGGCTTTAAATGGAAGATATATAATCTTGATTTCCGTGCTTCGTAGCCTTGCATATATATGTATATAAATAATAAATTGTTTATTTAGGATGCCTTTCCCTGTATGGCTTTATAAAAGAGAAAGAAGATAACTTTATACATTAATCTCGATTTCCGTGTATGTATTGAGTATCGTGGACTGGAATTATTTCCGAGCCATATGTTACGGAGGCATTATGTAATTACCGGTAATTTTGTTTTATTTTACCAATTTCCGTGTATATACATATTATCCGCATGTTATTATTATTATTTTATTATTATTGTTATTTTAAGATGATATAAGTGAGCATGTGCATTGTTAATTGCAATGTGATTTATTTAGGCTTATGTATAATTTTAATATTCATATTTATGAAATTTTTTAGTCACCATACTGACCAAACTTTAATGTTTAATGAATATTAATTTATGAAATATTTAAATTCAATTACTCATGATTTATAGATGTTTATTAAGAAAAATGATATAATGAATTCATGAGTTTTTGAAGTTCACTAATTATAAAAAATTTTAGGATTACCCAAAGGTTAATTAATCAAATTTATAATTTGTGGACATGAAGTGTTAATTTATATGCTTAGAATGAGTGTGTTTAGTATATCCAAAGATAGCTAGCATGTCTATTTGAGGTATATTTAATTAAAAATTAAGTCATGTGAAATTAGCATCATTATTGTAATTAGGGTATATCTTAAAATCGCCTAAAGGAGATCTTAGATATACACTAAATGTTTTGTATAGAATAACTATTTTGAATCTGCTTTAAGTGTTAAGTTTTAGGACTCAAAGAATTAATGTGTGAACAGTCTATTATGTTTTGTAGTTTTTGTTCTTGTTAACTTTAATTCAGTTGCTTCATCTGTTCCATCCTTTAATGGATTAAATTACTTAGACTGGTGTGAACAAGTCCAATTTCACCTTAGTGTATTGGGTCTTGATTTGGTACTCTAAGTTGAGAAACCAACTGCTATTACTGATGCAAGCACAACTGATGAGAAATCTTTCTATAAAGCTTAGGAAAGATCGAACAGATTAAGCTTAATGTTTATGCAAATGACTGTTGCTAACAACATTAACATGACTCCTCCCAACACTAAAGTTGCTAAAGAATTTATGAAATTTTTGGAAGAGAGTTCCCAGACTCCTGATAAGTCATTTACAGGGACATTAATGGCTAAGTTGACCACTATGAAGTTTGATGGTTCATGAAGCATGCATTAATATGTCATTGAAATGAAAAATATAGTAGCAAGACTAAAGACATTGGGAATGAATGTTGATGAATTTTTCCTAGTACAGTTCATTCTTAATTCTTTGCCTCCTGAGCAGTATGGCCATTCCAAATAAATTATAACACTATAAAGGATAAGTGGAACGTGAATGAGTTGGCTAGTATGCTTGTTTAAGAGGAGACAAGGCTTAAGAATCAAGAGACCTATACCATTAATTTGGTAGGTCATCAAAGAGTTAGAAAGAAGCCCAAAAGGAATTATGGCAAAGGCAAGGGCAAGCAAGGACCACTTAAAGTTAATGAATCCTCTAGTCAAATTCATAAGAAGGAACATAAAGTTGATAGATGCCATTTTTGCAAGAAACTTAGGCAACATCAAAAAGATTGCCTAAAACATAAAGGCTGGTTTGAAAAGAAAGGTAAGCTTAGTGCTTTAGTATGTTTTGAATCTAATATGGCTAAGTTCCTTATAATACTTAATGGATTGGTTTTGGTTGTGCCACTCATGTTTTGAATGCCTTGCAACAATTTCTTACAACCCAAATCACAAACCTAAATGAAAAGTTTATTTTGATAGGGAACCGTGTCAAAGCTGCAGTTGAATCCATAGGAACTTATCAATTGATTTTGGATACTGGACATCATTTGAATTTATTTCAAACTCTTTATGTACCTTTTATTTCCTGTAATTTAGTTTCCTTATCTAAACTTGATTCTGTTGGTTATACTTTCAAATTTGGGAATAGATGTTTCAGTTTATTTAAACACAATTGCCTTATTGGTTCAGGTATTCTTTACGATGGCCTATATAAGTTCAATCTTGATAACCTTTTTGCTGAAACCCTACTAACCCTGCATTATAATGTTGGTACTGAACATGGTTTAATTAATGAAAGTTTAACTTTCTTGTGGCATAAACGTTTAAGTCATATTTCCAAAGAAAGACTATAAAGATTGGTAAAGAATAAAATTTTACCAAATTTGGACTTTATGTGGATTGCATTAAGGGAAAACAAACTAAACACACAAAGAAAAGAGCCACAAAAAACACATAGTTTCTTGAAATTATACATGCTGATATATTTGGACCTTTCAATGTTCCATCTTTTAGTGGAGAAAAGTATTTCATCACATTTTTTGATGACTTTTCATGTTATGGATATGTCTATTTATTGCATGAGAAGACCTAAGCAACATATGCGTTAAAGGTGTTTGTTCATGAGGTAGAAAGGCAATTAGATAGAAAGGTGGAAATTGTCAAATCTAATTTATGGCAAATATAATGAGTCAGGACAATGTCCAAGTCCATTTGCCAAATTTCTTGAAAAGCACAGAATATGTGCTCAATACACAATGCCAGGTACACCATAACAAAATGGTGTGGCAGAAAGGCTTAATCATACATTAATGGATATGGTTAGGAGTATGTTAAGTAATTTTTCGTTACCCTTATCGTTATGGATGCATGCATTGAGGTATGCTATTTACTTGTTAAATAGGGTTCCTCGTAAGGTAGTTCTAAAGACACCTTTTGAACTGTGGACTGGAAGGAAACCTAGTTTAAGGCACCTACATGTTTGGGGTTGCTTGGCAGAAGTAAGAATTTATAATCCACATGAAAAGAAATTGGATCCAAGAACAATTAATGGATTTTTTATTGGTTATCCAGAAAAGTCTTAAGGGTATAGATTTTATTTTCCTGATCATAGAACAAGAATTGTTGAAACTGGAAATGCTAGGTTCATTGAGAATGGTGAAACCGGTAAGAGTGTTGAAAAACCATGTAATCTAGTTATTAAAGAAATAAAAGTTCAAGTTTCCTTACCGACTTCTTCAATACATGTTACTCCTACAATTGTAGAACGATTTGAAAATTTACAGGAGCAACAAATAAATGATCAAACACTTCTTGAAGAGCCTATGGTTAATGAGCCTATTGAACCGACAATAAATATTCCAATTGTAGAACAACCATAAGAAATAACATTAAGAAGGTCTCAAAGACCTAGAAAACTAGCTATTTCTAATGATTATATGGTATATCTACAAGAGTCAGAGTTTGACATTAGAAATAAGGATGATCTAGTTTCGTTTATGATGCTATGAAAGAAGAGTTAAATTCTATGGAGCAGAATGAAGTTTGGGATTTAGTCAAATTGCCTGAAGATTGTAAGAGAGTTAGATGCAAGTGGGTTTTTAAGACCAAATGTGACTCTTATGGCAATATTGAAAGACATAAAGCTAGACTTATTTCCAAAGGTTATACTCAGAAAGATGACATTGATTATAAGGAGACTTTTTGACCTATTTCAAAGAAAGACTCCTTTAGAATTATTATGGCACTAGTGGCTCATTATGATTTAGAGTTACATCAAATGGATGTGAAAACAACCTTTCTTAATGGTAATTTAGAGGAAGACGTGTATACAGATCAACCTGAAGGCTTTTCATTTGAAGGAAAGGAAGACATGGTGTGTAAACTTAAGAAGTCAATGTATGGACTTAAACAAGCCTCCCGACAATGGTATCTTAAGTTTAATGATACTATTTCCTCCTTTGGATTTAAAGAAAACATTGTTGATCAGTATATATATATCTAAAAATCAGTGGGAGTAAGTTCATATTTTTGATAACTTATGTTGATGATATCTTGTTAGCTACTAATGATCTTAGTTTAATGCACAACACCAAGAAAATTCTCTTTGAGAATTTTGAAATAAAAGATATGGGAGAAGCTGGTTATGTTATATGAATTGAAATATTCCATGACAGGTCACAAGGACTATTAGGCTTATCTCAGAAAGCTTATATTCATAAAGTCTTGTAGAGATTTGACATGAAAAATTGTTCTACAAGTGTAGTTCCAATTCAAAAAGAAGACAAGTTTAGCCTTAATCAATGTCCAAAGACTGAATTGGAGCATAAGCAAATGACAAATATTCCTTATGTATCAATTGTTGGAAGCCTGATGTTTGTCCAAACTTGTAACATACCAGAAATTAGCTTTACTGTCAGTATGTTAGGTAGTTATCAAAATGATCCTGAATTGCATCATTGGAAAGCTGCAAAGAAAGTTTTGAGATATCTACAAGGTATTCAAGATCATATACTCACTTATAAGAGATTCAGTCATCTGTAAGTGATTGGATATTCAGATTCAGATTTTGAAACTAGAAAGTCCACTTTTGGCTACCTTTTCTTATTAGCTGGAGGGGCTTATTGGAAAAGAGTGAAGCAGTCTATCATTGTTGCATCCATTATGGAAGCTAAATTTGTAGCATGTTTTGAAGCTACAATTCAAGGTTTATGGTTGTAGAACTTTATTTCAGGATTTGGAGTTGTTGATAGTATTTGTCTGGCCACTGAAAATTTATTGTGATAATTCTGCAGCAGTCTTCTTTTCAAAAAACGACAAGTATTCTAAAGCTGCTAAACATATAGAACTAAAATACTTGTCTGTTAAAGAAGAAGTTCAGAAACAAACAGTGTCAATTCTACATATTAGTACCATTTATATCATTGCAGATCTTTTGACAAAAGGAACGGCACCAAAAGTATTTAAAGAATATGTTGAAAGAATAGGTATTATAAGATACCATTATTGAGATTTATGATGTTTGTATTTTGACACTGTGAGCTCATTTATATTTTTCTTTCTATTAATCCTATTTTGTAGTAAACATTTATGAATAACTTATGTTCATAGGATTTGTCTTTAATTAAGACATTATTGTTGTACTATTAATGTGTTTCTTATTTATAGATCATATTGAATAAAGCGCTAATATTGTAATACGTGGAAGGAATTATGTTGTTTGTTAAGATGTAAAACCGTTACGACTTTTATTAGTGTCTTTATTTGATTATGATTTATGATGTAATCAACATAAAAGAATTTAGTAAAAGTTATGCGCAGAATGTTTATTTATTATTAAGCCATGATATAGCGTTTTTTTAATTAATGAGCTAAGTGGGAGAATATAAAACCTATATATATTTAACATATAGCTCATTAAATAATTGCCATTTTAATAATATTAAATGCTAACTTATAATTGGTCAATTTGATAAGGAAGATAATGTTGATTAATTATGACAAGATTTTATTTTAAAATACCTTTTAATAATAACGGTTCAAAGATATCTTTATTTAATTTGAAACTAGTCCTCTCTCTTACCCATATACAACCCTGATTATTTTCACCATCAAAAAGCAGAATTATTGAGGGAAAGAGAAGATAAACAAGTTTCTTCAAATTCAATCTTTTTGGAAGAGTTTGTCTCAATCAAATTTATACTTATGGATCAAGATATGTACTTTGTATTTTATATTTTCATGTAAAGATAAAATTTTCAAATATGGGCTAAAGAATTATTGTGATTATGTTTATGTAATAAATTATGGGTACTTATTACTGCCGTTCGGAGCACTCCCATTTTTCTCGACTCTGAAAGTTTAGAACAGCCTCAGTTATCTTTCAACTCACAATTAAAAACTGTGTTATGGAGTGTTCAACAACCTTCATAACACAGTGGTGTGTTTTATGGAATATTGATGAGCACTCGTCGGGGATTTATAGACCTTGGTGGGATTGGTGAGAAAGAAGAATATTGCACGGTGTAATGCGGCGTAAAGCTGTGGATGAGATTTACTCACTCGAATACGCGTGTTTTTTGTTTTATATACACACCAGAGAAAGTCTAAAAGCTCTAGTAGAAAAGGAGGTGGCCTCCTATACCAATAGACCTTCACTATGTAAACACTTTCAGCTAAAGAAGGAACTGCATATTTGTCCTGATATGTTCAAGAGTCCCTCCATTTATATGTTCAATCATACAAAAGATGTGAGCTACATTTCATATTTGTTACTGCTGAGATTTTAAACCTATATTGCTTTTATTTGGACATGTTCTAGTCACATGTAAAATTCAGTCACATGTAGTGCTCGTGCTATGCTCTTCTTACTTGGCCTTTTGATGGTAGGAAGTTGACATTTCAAATTATTTTTCTTCTATACTTTATGGGAGGTAGAGAAGCTTGCCTGAACTTACCTGTGTATTTTCATTTTCCGGTTATTACGATGATTCAGCAGTAGGTTGTTACATTTGACTGAGAAATGATGCTTTGTAGTGGATTTTTTTAAATGGATCTAAACTCGGATCGAGCCTGACTTGAGCTTAAATTTTGATTCAAATTCTGATTGGATTCATGTTCAAGCCTATTAACAAAAATCATGCCTTTTCGTAGTCCTATTTTATAAAATTTCGAATTTGAGCCTGCTAATCCGACTCATTGCCAACCCTATGTTGCTATTACATCAACTGTTTTTGCTTACATTGGATCGGAAAACGACCTTAGATTTCTAGAATCTTATACACTTTTTCATGCTTTCTGACCTTTCACTCGGAGCACCAGACAAAGCAGGGACTTCATGAAATTTTCACGTTCATCTTCTACTTTTAATCTTTCTTTACCTTACTGATGAGTAGAGAACTCGAATTGATCAAAAAGCAACAATTGCCAAATTTGAATTGACAAAAGAAGCAATTCTCAAACACTTCTTCAGATCTTGCACCAATATATATATATATATATATTTCATATCCATGAAGCACTATCCTTAATGCTGCTCAGACAACACTTTACACCTCCGGAGTAACTCATTCGATTCAGATAAAAAGGAAGAAACAATTCTGACATTGCTTCCACTTCTAAATCAGATTTCTAATCATGCTAGCTATCTTCCTATGTTTGATGCAAAATCGAAGAGGTTCGGGTTCTTTCCCACCTGATTTTAGGACAAATCTAATCGTCAAAATTTGGACTAGTCACCGAGGCAAATACACGAGACAAAGCAGGTTGTTACCCGGAAACAAAGAAGAAAGGTTCTCGAAGAAAATAGATCATTTACACTTGTAGTTTAGACTGATTCAATAACTCTAATTCGAATTAAAGAGAGTTATATGACTAAAAATAATTATTAAAAAGGTTGATTAATAATTATATTTTTGTCTTTAATCCCAATCCTTCTTTTCGATATGAGAGTTGATACTCGATATATCCGGCAAACACAAGTTGATACCCAGTACTTGGCCTCACATACCACTTTCAACCCTTGTTCTTGCTACTTTGTGACTCTAGTTCTGTTTAATCCACATCTAAAACCTCAAATTCCTTCTTTATTTACAAACGGAAAATCTTGGAATAAGGTATATTTCTTATAAATGTGAAGGTTTGACAGAGCAAATTATTCACCAAAAGCTTTATATTCTGCTGCTTTATATGAAAATGACCTAGTGAACGTAAGCTTATTAATGCTTGGCTAATTAAGGGTCTACAGTGTACATTGTCTTAAAGAAACAAAGATAAACAAAAAAGAAAAGTGAAAGGAATGTGTGACAGTTATTTAAAATTAAAATACCTAATAGGAGATGAAGTTCTCCCACATAAAAATTGTCAGATCTTATAGTGTTTCTCAATTACAATTATTTTGAGTTGAGATGATTGTGCGATAAATAAAAGAAATTATATCGTTAGATGAATTGTGACCGTCATGATCTCATTATTTTAATTCATTCAAGTTTAATAGCTTGACAAATTCAATATATAATACATACTTGTGTTGTTGGATCATCAAGTCATAACATGGGCTAAATAAGAAATTGTTAGATTAATTTTAATAATCATAAGTGTGGCTCATATTATTTTATTTGATTCTAATATAAAGTAAGCCCAAAATAATGGTTATTAGATTTGTTAAAAGACATTAGAATCATGAGGGTTATAAAATAAAGAAACCTTTCATTCTCCCTTCGAGTTAAAAGAAACGTTTACAGATATCAAAAGACATGTTCTTACATAATTGAAAAGAACGAAAAAAGGAAAAAGGCGAGAGTGAATAAAATTTTTACATAAAAAAGGAATTTGTTAATCAGCAGAGATTACACGAGTATGTATCAAAATTAGTATTTTTCTCTTTTCTTTATAACATTAATTTTAGGATTTAAATGTATTGAATTAATTGTGTCATAAATATTTTTAGTTGAATTCTATGCTTAAAATATTGCTTAGAATGTTAATGATTAAATCTCACTTGCTAAAATTACTTGATCTTTCATGAAAGATAACGAAGCAGATGTTTACTAAATCGGACTACAAGACACGAGTTTCATGTGAAGATCACTTCCTCACCACCAACGGAGAGCCATACATTACTATAGCCGCCACCACTCCGATGCACCCAATAAAGAGGTTGCGATGGTGCCGATCATGGCATACAAATATGGAGACTAGGACAACCAAAAAAAAAAAAATTAATTTTTTAATTATAACTCAAACTAAAAATATTTAAATTGATATATAAACGAGGGCAATCCTATTAATTGAACTATCGTCCTAATATCTCAATCGTCAATATTATCGTTAAAAATGCAAGATTCTAGCACATGAATGGTAACAATAGCAACAGCTACATTAAAAAAAAGAGAGACAAATTTAACAGTGCTAAAATTGATATTATTACGTTCTTATTCATTAAAAAAATTGTGTTTTAAATAAAAGAATTAATATTAAAATATTTTTAAGTATTGGTATGCTCTTTCTTACTTGGCATTTTGGTGGAAAACAGTGAGTGGCTAAAACTTCCCATTATTTGTTGTCGTCTTATCAGGCTTTTGGGATTCGTACCGTTCCGGCCGGTACTGGTTGGAAGGTATCGTACCGGCCAGAGACCGGTACCTGGATCCCAACCTCGATACAAACTAAAAATATCAGCCGGTACCGGAATTTTCTGTTAGGTACCGACCGGTACCCAACATACCGGAAAATT
Source organism: Erythroxylum longipes (assembly GCA_027563885.1). Lineage (NCBI taxonomy): Eukaryota > Viridiplantae > Streptophyta > Magnoliopsida > Malpighiales > Erythroxylaceae > Erythroxylum > Erythroxylum longipes. The sequence continues at coordinate 29,864,542 of JAOQMS010000007.1, forward strand.
CCGGGTCATTTTGCAATTTTTAAAAACCCGAAAGACTAATTTGCAAAAAAAAAAAAAACCTAAAATCTACCCCCCCGACCCCGACCTCTACCACCGCCCCTCTTCAGCTCTTCTCTCTAACTCTCACCCTCTCTCTCTCACTCTCTCGCTCTCACCGTCTCTCTCGCCGGCGTCTGGATCGTCTCACCGCCGTCGACGCTTGCTTGTTGTCTGCTCTGGTTCTCCTCCTTGCCTCATCGTGTAGATTTGGGTTTGCGAAGTCCACACCTCTCCTCCTCGCCGCACCACCGCAAGTCCGCACCACCGCACCACCTCTGACCCTCCGACGCTCACAAGTGGACGGCTGGACCTGGACAACGAACAACCCGAAAACCCGAAGCCCCAACCCAAATAGTGAAGAGAAGACCCGAGTCACCCAACGGTTAAATTTTTTTTTTTGGGTGTGTTGATACTTGATTTTGTTGGTTGATGAGTTGATATGTTCTCTTCTTGGTGTTCTCAAAAATTGCTGGTAAACCTTGCAATGTTTTTTTGTGTTGTGAATTGGATTGAATTTGCCGATTTGGATTTGTGTATTAGTATTGATGTATTGTCGGTGGGTGGAGGATTGGATTTGGAGGTTGAACTGTTGAAGAAGTTGGTGTAGGTGGAATCACGGTTTTGGAATGGATTAATTAGTGAATAATGATTGTTTTGTTTTGGAAATGTTTTAGAAATTGGAACGAGGATTGGTTTGAAAATTTTTGGAATGGAATTTTTGAATGTTTGGAATTGTTTTGGAATGGAATTTCCACGATTTTGAAATGGAATTTTTGAATTTGATAATTTGAAATTGTTGGATTGAAGAATACCGTGGGTAAGTAACTTATGTTATTTTGTTATGAATTTGTTATATGAAAATTAGAATTGGAATTGAAAATGGAATTGTAAAATAGGGTTAGTA
>JAOQMS010000007.1:29865584-29889107 GCA_027563885.1 Erythroxylum longipes
CTTGGGTACGATATCCGGTTCTTACCGATTTATATTACTTGTCGACGGGGTGCGCTTGCCTCTAATTGGTCTAGATAAAATTTAATTTATATTGTTCTGTTTAGACCGCAACAACAACTTTTTTTAATTCTACAATAATATAGGATCTGGTTCGTTAGTGGATAGTTTATATAAATTGTCTTTCGCTTCTGATAATTTTTCTACATCTTTCAATGTTGAGACTACTCTTGCTAAGTGGCCAAGGATAAAAGAGAAATCCTTGTTATTGTGGCACAAACGCTTATGTCACATCTCTAGGGAAAGGGTAGAGGGATTAATAAGAGATAACATTTTGCCTTCCTTAAACTTTAATGATTTGGGGACATAAGTAAATTGCATTAGAGGAAAATTCATAAAGACCCAAAAAAAGATGCAAATAGAAGTCTAAGTCTCATAGAAATCATTCACACAAACATTAATAGACCTTTATCTCCTACTATTTGTGGTAAAAAGTACTTTATTACCTTCATTAATGACTTTTCTCGATTTGGCTATCTTTATTTAATTAAAGAAAAATCTGATGCACTTGAGAAATTCAAAAATTTTAAAGCTGAAGTTGAAAAACAATTAGGAAAAGTCATTAAAGTGGTGAGATCTAATCGTGGTGGTGACTATTATGGTAGATTTGATGCCAGACAGCAACATATGGGACCATTTGCTACATTTTTGCAAGCTTGTGGAATTTTTCTCATATCCATTGGATGGGTATGACTACGGTGGTTGAATTAAATGTGTTCTAATGCCTTAGAGGTGGTTAGACATGATTTACCAGCTAAACAATGCTCACATGTAGGTAGATTTACTTGACTTAGATTACCTAAAAGACCTTCTTTAGCTAATCGACTGATTTGATTTTGAACAATATGACATAGTCTAGCATGCTACAAAGTTGCATCATTGTTGGAATTACTAGATGTAAATAATGAATAACTAATATTATTATTTTCCTTAAACACATCCAGTACTATAAAATCATCACATAAAAAACCCATGACCATAATAAATAGATCCAATATACAAATCCATTCCACTGCCGTGGAAATTTATATTGAAACCAAATCTAACTAATATCAACATAGATAAAATATTCCTACGAATCTGTGGAGCATATGATACTTCATGTAGGATAAGGGGTCACCTCCACGCATATCCAATTTACACGTACCAATTCCTTCTGCAATAACTCTAGAATTGTCACATACATAAAGCCATCGAATACCATATGGGAGTTTACGAAACTCAACGAAGGCATCATGATCCTTCGCTACATGATTAGTTGCTCCTGAGTCTGCAATCCACAAAGAATGTGATTCAGTTAGAAAAACAGAACAAGAAACATTCACAGAACAAATGTTTGTACTATAAAGCTGTATCTTCTTGGGCTCCGTACAATCTCGAGCAAAGTGACCCTTATTACCACAATTATAGTACTTCACATGTTTCATATTCTTCTTCTTGAAGGGACGCTTTCCCTTTCCATGTTGGTTCCATTTTTTCTTTTTAGATTCCTGAGGAGAGTGGTTGAATTTCTTATTCTTCTTCCACTTGTGTCCACCATGATGCTTAAGTTTCTTATTCATAGCTCCAAGTGAGCTAGAACTAACTGCATATGCCTCAGAAGACATTTTTGAGGCTTCAAGACGCTCTTCCTCCAAGATGAGATGCCTCATAGCATTTTCCATTGTCTTGATGTTCTCATTATGAGTTAAGTGCATCTTCATATGCTCCCAACTCTGAGGCGGTAAACGAATCACAGCTTATACTTGTTGCTCATCAGAAAGCTCATGACCAACATCACGTAACTCACTTACCATGTTGGACATTTGCCTCAGATGCTTTTGCATTGTATCATCTAGGCGCTTCTTATAAGTATCAAACTTAATTGTAAGTGACCTCACTTTGGTCACTGAAGCACCTCCAAAACGAGCAGCCAATGCGAACCACATGTCCTTTGCAGTTTCGAATTTACGGAACTCTTGCATGATATCATTATCCATGCTACTTAGTAACGTGATGCAAGCTAAAGAGTTCTTCTTTTTTCACAATTCATATGCATCACGATCCCTCCTATGCTGGGCCGTAGTGCCCTCCTCAGGAACTTCCATGGTTAAGTTTAATGGTTCAAGAGCCTCTTGCTCCTCTAGCGCATATTGGATTATCATACTCCAACTTTCATAATTGTCACCATTGAGTTTCTCACCCCTATTGAGTTCAGCAACAATATTTTTTGAAGTAGTAGCCATTTTGAAACACTAAGTTTCTATAATAAAAAATAAATATATATACACGTTAATGTCATATTAATCGCTAGAGTAAATATTTCGATCACAATTACTTATGAAATCAAAAGTTCACTAATGTGTTCAATCATCATTCATACAACAATCGAATCCTAATTACCTTACTCTAGACAAATTCCTATATAAAATATATGTAAACATATTATATAAATATCAAGACTTTGTTTTTATAAAACTAAATATTGTATGTAAATGTACTACAACCTACAAACAGTCTATAGGTAAAGAACCCTATACGAAAATGAGTTCACAAGTTCTCGTGACACAATTCGCGAAGCTCGATGAACAATAGCTCTTATTATTTCCATTTGAAGAACTATAGGATACAAAGTCCTAATCAACTTCCTTCTACTCATCTCTTTAATAAATATCATCACTAACAAATTATAAGTCTTCTTGTGAGGCATATTATTCCAGAGCATTCGTAACAGTTCGCCTTGAGGTTGAGGTAATGTCGCAAGCAAAGTCATATACTTTACTTCAACATCTGCATAATCTAGAAAACCTCCAAAGTATAACTCTTGCATCATGTTATTAATTGAAATAACATGTTGTGTTAGATCATTTCTAAGCATTAAACACATGTTAACTAACTGTACATACATGCTACCAATACGTCTCTTCTGTGCCTCACATCGAATAAGCTTAGGCGTCTGCTTAATAATAGACATCTTCCTAAAAACAAATTTTCAAGAATCAGAAGAGTGCACAAAATAAATTTTCATTAATCAGAAGAGTGCACAAAATAAACAAATTATTTTGTCTAACACATAACGAACTCATGCTCATATAATTAAAATAATTTAATTTTATTAGCAACTTATTGCGCTAATCAAATTATGCTAATAATATCTAATTAATTAGAAACTTATTTATAATCTAATCATATTCAATTATGAATAAGTCAAATTAAATTAGAAACTTATTTCTAATTTAAATTATAATTGAAGTAATCAATTTATCTTAGTTTAATTAGAAACTAATTTCTAATTAAACTTCTATCTAATTTCAACTAAACAAAATAGTATTGATTTAATTCGAAAATATAAATTTTAATTCAACGAAAATAAACTCATTTCTAAAAGTTTATTTTAACTAAACAAATTAGTTTAAAATTAAAATAATTTATTATAATTAGAAACTGATTTAACTAAATTAATTGGTTTGTGTAAATTAGAAAACTTATTTCTAATTCTTTATATTACATTTAATTTAAAACAACAATATAGATATTAAGTATAGCCCAACCTCAATATGGTTATTAAGGCCTAAGCTTTCGATCCTAATAAAAGAAAATCATATATTATGGGTCCAAGTCATAACTCATAAGGCTTCACATAGACATAACCCATTCATTATATGCTGGCCCAAAAAGGTTAAAAAAACTTTAACCCTTTCTCTACAAAGCCTTAATCTTATTTAAAAAACAACGGCCCATCTGTTCAAGTCATTCTTTAACTAAACATATAACGTTTAAAACAAGCCACGTGCCTTTGTCTTCTTCCTCTTCTCTGCGTTTTGTTATAAGTTTTTTTTTAATCTATTCTCTTCTGGTTTCTCATGATGGTGAAACCGTTTCTCTCCTAAAGGAAAAACTCAAACCTTATTCTGTCGAGTGTTGCTATCTTGGTGTTGCAGAAAAAAAATAATTGTATCTTAACATAATATACGTAATTTAAGAGAAGCTAATCATACAATTTTTGTAACAGATAGATATCCTTAGTAAAGTAACTTTGATAACGAAAAAAAAACTTACTTTTGTTCTGATTGGTTTCGTAGCCAAGTACACCCAGAAGAAAGAAAAAAAACTACATCTCTAGGCTTCTATGGAGTTTAAAGGACGGGTGTTTAACATGCTTGGAAACAGAATGAGTAACATAGAATCGCAAAACAGGTCACAACTTAACGTGTTATACACAAATAACTCACTCATGCGCCTACACAATCGCACATACACAAACTAGAAACAATTTCAAACAAAGTGGAGCATGCGATGGGTCTTCCTGAAAACGTAAGCATGCATATATAAAAAACAACCTAGCGATACCAATGTTAGAAATAACTAAACAAGAACATAATCATATAGATAATGTTATAAACAGGATCTTTGCATATGCATAAATAATAAATAATCACATATTTAAACTATTATTGTATTCTCATTAGTTAAAGGATTTTTTTCCTGTAGATCTTACACTCTTCTTGCTATTCCATATGAAACAAAACAATACAGAAACTGAAATGCACACAGCCGGTTTTTTCGTATTGTTCTGTTGTTTTTAAACATAAAAAAAACGTTAACTACCGTCCGTACGCAGTTCTTTAAAGAACATTTACTTTATATTATACCCTTATGGGTGTATAAGATGCAATAAAAATTATCTAATCCTACACTCTACACAACATATCCTATAATCCATTACTCCCCTATATTTTTTAATGTGAATCAAGAGTAGAAGCATATCTTAATCACGACTTTGATGTGAGGGGTTACAATCTCTTATCTTTTTCCAATTTAAAACTAAAGCATAAGCTTATATTAGGAGCACTTGAAATTTTATGCGGTCATCCAAATCGAATTCATAATATAAAATCCCTTATATTTCTCTACTTTTATCCTACCTGAAATGTCACATAATCTTATTTAATCTTATCGGGAGCCCTTGAACTTCTTATATTTCTCTACTTTTATCCTACCTGAAATGTCACATAATCTTATTTAATCTTATCGGGAGCCCTTGAACTTTTATGCGTTCGTCGAACTCCGATTCATAATATAAAACCTCTTATACCTATATTGCTCACAATTTTGATGTCAGCTCCACTATCGCTTCTAACATCCCGACGCAATATTGTATTAGCATAGATTTGGTCTTGTATAATTTATATTATTGTAAAGCTATATTATGCCTTTCAATCTAAAAAAATTATAAATTGATTAATACTTTTTTCATAAATTTATTTTAAAAATTAACATTTTTCTTCTTTTTCGGTATATAAATTATGAAACTTACATCCTATCTGAAATGTGACAAAACTCATGTTTTCCGATTTTCGAAATCTTTTCCCTTGACCATTTTATAGAAACAAACGTTCCATCTAATCCGGAAGATCGGTTGCTAAAGAGAAAAATGTCATAAATCAGTAGCAGCGAACTAATTTTCCAGAGATAATAGAGAATCACTCAGCATTAGCTCAAAGTGAAAGCTGAGATAACTAGTTCTTGAAAACCTTAATCGAGGTTTTATGCAAAAATAGTGGGTGGCTAAAACTTCCCATTATGCTTATTCAACTTCTGTTGTCGTCTTCTCCATTTATAATTTATTCATCAGGCACTAACAATTTGGTCCTCCTCGATATGAGGTGTCACGCAAAATTCGAACCAAGTTGAGAATGACTTTTACTCCATATAAACATCGAAAGTGAAGTGTCAAAAATGCTAAAGTTTCTGACATATTATTAGGAAACGATCCATTGTATGTGATCAAGACATCAAAAAGTAAATAATATTATACTCATTCTATATTAGACTTCAAGATTTTCACTTCGATTATTAAAGATGAGCGCACTACTTTATCATAGGGCTTCGAATTCCTCAGTTCTTGTCAAATCATATTTTCCTTAACCACGATATGCCGTTCCACTTAAATTTTCTCTTCATTCTTTTCTATATCCCACTTGTTGGGTTCTTCTTTGATACCCCTTTTCCTGTACTTGAAGTATAGTGCAAGTTGGAGGACTCCTAATATGGAACCGACGACACTTGGTGTCTGCCAAAAAGTAAAAAAGTTAAGAAAACTGATAAATCATTAATTTGTATATATATTAAAGTATTTAAAAGATGCATTTTTTTTGTAATTCTTTTAGGGAAAAAAAGAAGAAGAAGAATGGTACAAACCGCAATAAAGAAGTCATTGTTCATTAGTCCGAAAATCATCCACAGAATGGATGAAATTAACGTGAAAAATGATAAGTGGAATGGCATATATTCCACGCTTTTTGTTTCGACCACTGTTTTCTGTAAAAATAAAAGAAAGTTACAAAGTTAGATGAAAGCAATTCATCAAATTATATTCAGCTAATTAAAATATCGGTATTCTGTAGTTATATTCGAATATAACAACATTGATTCGTTTAATCATATGCTCTATTGTCTAATTTGGTATATTTTAACTTAGAAGTAAACTTTTCTTCTTTTTAGTTGAGAAAATTTACGAACAATTATTTTAATATTTTTATTTGATAAATTTTAATAGTTCTTCCCGATACTGGAAAAGTTGGTTTCTTCCACTTGAGAATCTTTAACGTAAACTTAGTAAGTGGAAGACTAAATAGAATACGTTGAGCTTTAGTTTGTTAAAGTTACTTGATCTTTGATGAAAGCTAACGAAAGCAGAAGTTTACTAAATCGGACTACAAAACACGAGTTTCAGGGGAAGATCAGTTACTCACCAACGCCACTAACGGAGAGCCATACATTGCTACAACCGCCACCACTCCGATGCACCCAACAAAGAGCTTGCGATGGTGGCGATCATGACATGCAAATATGGAGAATAGGACAACAAAAACGAAAGACAGAATCATAAGTATGCTTAGTGCTGCAACCTTCACCTGCATGTACGAGGACAAGTAATTAGGTACAAGAAGCTAGTTGAGTCCAGATTAATGGATTTTAAGGAGGTTAGCTAGCTTGCCTTCTCTCTTGCCGGAGCAAAACATATGTATATAATGATGAAGGATGCCTCGAGAAGTAACCCTATACCATCGATTGTGACCAGAGGCAAGTTTTCCCAGCCATAGCTCACCACAGGAGTTCCATAAAAAGTGTAAATAAGGCAGGCTAATCCTGAAATGATGTAGGGAATACAAGAAAACTCCTCTGTGCTCTTCTTTCTTATGACCCTCGTGAATGTTAGTCTGCAACCAACAAGAAAAAAACAGTGCATAATCATCAATAGAATTTGTTAATAATGTCAGGATTCTGAACATTACATTGGTGCAGCATAGAGGCACAAAGAAGCTACATTCCCTGAAACAATTCAGAGTTGATATGTGTTAGGTTAGGTTAAACAAATCGAACAAGTGAAAAAAAAAAGGAGGCAAAATAGGAAAGTACCTATGACTCCTACTGCTAAGCGAAGAATTGCCATTTTATGTGTAACTCTTGAAGATTAAGGTTCTCTCTGAGGTCAAGCAAATGGTTTGCCAACTTCAGGAGAGGAGTGTTTAAGCTAACAGAAACAATGATGTGTGTTATGGAATATTGATGAGCACTCGTCGGGGATTTATAGACATTGGTGGGATTGGTGGGAGAGAAGAATATTTCACAGTGGAATGCTTTGTAAATCTGTGGATGCCATTTACACACTCGAATACGAGTGTCTTTTAGTTTTATATGTACACCAGAGAAAGTCTAAAAGTGGAGGAGGAGGCCTCCTATGCCGATAGACCTTCGCTATATAATCACTTTCTGCTAAAAAAAGAACTGCAAATTTGTCCTGATATGTTAAATCATATGAGAATCCCTAACATTTATATGTTCAATCATATAAAAAGAAAAAAAAAATTATGTGAGCTGCATTTCATATTTGTTAGTGCTGAGATTTTAAATCTATGTTGTTTCCATATGGACATGTTCTAGTCACGTACAAATTCAGTCACACGATATACTCTATTAAAATAACTTCAAAAATAATTAAAATTTTTGTTTTAAAAATTGTTGATATCATAAAATTTAAAATAATTAAAATATTAAGAACATTTTTAAATAAATAAAATTATGTCAATGCATATACAATAATTAGTCACATAAATAATTTTTATTAAAATAACTTCACAACATTTAATCATTGTTTCTGAAAAAAGTTTCTAATATCATTAAAAATTAAAATAATTTAAAATAATAAGAATATTTTAAAATATATAAAAGTATTACTACTTTTTAAAAATTTCTAAAGAGATTTAGTGAATGTAAAACATACTTCTTAAACTTGGGAAATTTCATGAAGTGACTTGTTCCTGTCTTCTAGGCAAGTAGCTCAAAATCAAATTTTGCATATTCCGATTAATTACTTCATGTCAAATCATCAAATCAGAATAACAAAAAAGGAGGAAAATTCTGCAAAACCCTTTTTCGAGATTTTGCAAGTGGAAGATGCACAGCAGCACAGGAGAGATTCCACTTTCTGCCAGCGCATGCCTCACATTTCGAAAGTGAGCTTAATCATCTCTTCTTAATGGGATAGTCTTAATTTGACTGCGTTTTAGTAAAAAATCTGTATTCCGTACCGTGCCTTTTGTTAACTTAAAACCTTTATACGCACCTGCTTTAAAGTTATCGGGAAGATGACACAAGATTCACAATCAGTGGAAGGAGAGATAGAAGATGAACCTGGTCTAGTAGACAATGATTCAACATGTAACCTGCTGATGATACAATCACAAAATGACAGAATTGTTGTGATAGTATAAAGAATTCATGAGAGCTCCCCTAAACTCAAAAAGATCAACCAGAAGGAAAACTAGAATAAATGGGTATTTCCTTTAAATGATCATTTTAGCATGGAACACAAAAGGGTTAAATAACCCTATCAAACAGTCTACGGTGAGAGAATTAGTAATAAATAGGAAGTCAATTATAGTCGGTCTCTTTGAAACAAAAATGAAGACTCCACATATTTAAAAAGGACTGTTGTTTTTTAGTGCTTAATAAGAGAATTACTAATCAATTATTTCATTATAATGGCCTAATCATCTGTTTATAAGTGCAACTTTTATTGTCAACAATAAACATTGACATTTAGCCAAGTTGATTTGCTATAATCAATTCATATACGTTTTTTTTTCTATTAGAGGATTTTGAATTTGTAGACAGAGTAAGTGATTTATTGCAATGATGATTTGTAACTTTTGTTAGTATTAATACAATTTATTTTACTTTTTAAAAAATAATGAATAGATCAGGTGAGATTTTATCTATATTATAGAAATTATAATTCAATTACTTAAAAACCTAATAAAAAAAAAGCTAACATGTTAGGTTGTAAATTATAATATAATGGATAAAGGTATAATATGTTGATAAGGATGTATATATACATTGTGTGTGTGTATGAGTAGGATGGTATACATGCTTATGTATATCCAACCATTTTATTTGATGGATGTTTCTTTAAATTATAGAAAATTGGAATCAGTTAGACCTAATTTATATTAATGTAAATAGTTGTTAATATTAATTAATAATTAAAAAATTAAATCGATTCGATCAATTCAACTATAAAAATACTAAAATATGAAACTTTTTATAGAGCAGGAGAAGAGTAGCAAGTAAAAATACTAAAATATGCAACTTTTTATAGAGCAGGAGAAGAGTAGCAAAACACAGTAAGACAAGATAGAAAACGACATAGCAGCCAAAGCACCAGAGGATAAAGTAAAACATAAAACATATATTCTGAATGAATATTTGCATCCCATAATTGTTCCTTTATCTTGACTTTCCGTCAACTTTCTTTTGATAAAAACAAAAAGCGTCATTCTTCTCATTCCTTGCAAGTTCTCTTCGGACTATTCAGCCATGACCTCTTCATTGCGGTTTATACCCATGTTTCTTTCCTTTATTTTTTCACTTTCGTTAAAAAAATAAAAATATAGTATATTCATTTTGATGATTACCAGTGGTTTTGTCTTTTTTAAAATACCTATCATAGTAGTAAGTAATAACCACTAAATAATAGTCACAAACTTTTTTTCCCCCTTAATCACGAATCATGTTAGCCATTTTTATGATTTGATACTTGCCTAACTTGAATCTTCTCTTTGCAGTCACCTAATTTTGTTGGATGCCCACTAGCAATCCTTCAACTTGGAACCTAAAGAAAGATATATAATTGAAGAGATAAAATATTAATTAATAAGTGCTCCACAAAGCACTAAAAAAAATCTTTCCCAACAAAGAAAAAGGAAATTGCATACACCACACATTTATTACAAAAAAAAAGTTCTTTATAATCAATGCCGGTGACTTCTATTAAAAATTTTCAAATCAAAAAATTAATAATTAACCCTTTTAAGGGTGAAATCAATAAGATGCTTGAACCAACATTAAGGACTTCACCTCCTAAAAGTAATTAATTTTATTATTTTAAAAATCAGACTAAAAATTAAACCGATAAGATAAAAGATTTAAAGTTTAAGCACAAGGTAAAGTAGGCCTGTGCAAGTTTTAAGTCCAAAGAGCTTTCACTTGAGGGGGTGTGTTAGAAAATATATAAAATCAATTGAGTTAACCTCACACAACAGCTTAAGCTATTGTGATGAAATGATCGTTTAACAAAACAGTTCTGTAGTTTGCTACTCTTCTCCTCCTCTTGTTGCTCTGTCATTTTGGCTAATGTTGTTGGATTTTAATACTGTTTATTTTTCTGCTGGGTTGGTTCTTTGTTTTGGGATTTTTCTTCAAGGTTGAACTTCAATTTGAGCCAGATTTTGTTCTAGGTTTTTTTCATCAAGTCCAGCAAGTGTACAAGAAAATATTTAATACAATTTAAACCTTTTTAAAATAAAATATGGAATTAAATGACATAAGTTATTACTAATAAAATGTAGCAATTTTAACTCAAATGTACTATGTAAATAATTTAAAATAATATAAAATAGGAGTGTAAAATATTTTATAGGTTCTACTTATCAAGATGTCTATGTACTTATTTAACTTGTGGGCCGCAAATTTGACAAAATTGTGGACTGCTTTTTAAAGTTGTGGATGCATTTGGAAGATCTTTGATTTGTTGTCCTTGACTTTGGTTGTGATAAAAAATTATGGTAGTCCCAGTAACATCAAATGAGCTGCATAATATACAATTCATTTGTTGCTCCTGATCATGATCCTAGATTTTGAATGTTTTATCCTGTCTGTACATTCCAGCTAAATTTTTCTTATAAAAAAGAGATACCCTTTAGCTAATAGTTTATATATATGTGTAAATACATTAAGGTGAACCTAAAAAGGACTGTCCACACACTCAGAATCTGAAGAATAACTAGCTTCGAAAATTAAATATTTCTCATTGTTTTAGTTAATTAGGGTCCAGGTAGAAAAAGAAAATATTCGTAATGTGTTGTTAAGAAAAGATCAAGTTAAGAATAATATAGCAATTAAGCGAAAATTCTAAAATAAAACTTTTAATTGCTATTTTGCAAGTATATCTAACCTTGTACGTAGTTACAACTTAGTTACGAGATATTTAGATTAGTAAGCACAAAAGACAAGTTTTACTAATTAGACTATCTATAGGGACAACTCCTACTTTGAATCCATTGATTAGACTAATTACGTGCAGATTAATAGCGAGTGGAGTATGAGCAAACATCACATCAGTTTCAATATCTTACGTGTAGCTTAGTCATATCCAGGTGTAATAACCTTAACTTGGGTGGGTTTACGTTTGTCTTTTGTTGTATCTCAAGAATATGTTATCATCATTTCGAAGCACGTTCAAACGCATTACAAAAAGAGCTGCCTTTTCTTAATCTTTCTTAATTTTGGTCTTTGAAGTTGATTCTGTATAATCCCGTGCTTAAGTTACTGTACAAGGATAAGGTTCATGACCAGTAGAATACTGAACACTTGTAGAAACCGTTCGCAGGATTAGAAAATAAGGTATATGAGAAGTACACAATCAGTTTCTTTTCACTTTTCTTTTTGTCTATCTTTGTTTCTTTAAGACAATGTGCAATAAGCTTACTTTCACTTGGTCATTTTCATATAAAGCAGCAGAATATAAAGGTGGATGACGGTGACGGTGACGGTGATAGTGATGATACGTGGGGTATGTAGTTTTCTCTTTCTTTATTCGAAAGCTAATTTCTTTTGAACCACTAATTTGATATTCTTTAATCTTATTCTTAAGAAAAGCTCGCTGAAAAGAAAGAATGACCGTATATCATATTCTTATATTATGAGATAACACTAGTGTTATTAATTTTTCTAAAAATTCTATGCATTATTCAAGGACTAAGCATATAGAAGTCAAATATCATTTTCTTAAAAATCATATTTTAGAAGAACCATTGATCTTTTGCATTTTAATACTGAAAATCAAGTAGCTGGCGTTTTTACCAAACTACTTTCTGAAGATAGATTTTGCATGTTAAGAAAAGGACTTGGTATGTGCAAACTCTCTGATATTATTTTTGCATGAATTCTCTCTGCTACTTGTCATTGCATTTCACAAGCTCCTTCTATTGTGTTTCCTTAAAAACTCTTTCTCAATCTGATGGACTCCTTCTAATTAGAAGGCTCCTCTCGCTTTAACAGAGCAGGGTATACGTGTCCTAAAAGGAAATGATTCATGGCATCGTTTTAAATTTTAAAAATATCTGCACAACTCTGAAAAGCAGTTGTACGGTACTGATAGAAGATACACAAATGATCACACTTCCTGTATTAGCGTATGATTGTTCATCTTCACACGAGATCAATGCTCAGGAATCGTTTAAATATACCAAAAATAGATCTCTCTCAAGAAAAAATGCAAGAATAGATAGACAGTAAGCAAAATCAGCTTCTTGATATGTAGATCTTGCTCAGAAAAATCTCTGAATTCCTCCATTAATTATGTTGCTTTTTGCATGGTTCATTCGTACTTATGATATTATCTTGCATATCAATATATTACTTCACCTCTTCCCCATTTTTTTAACTTTTGTTTTTGATAATGACAAAGGGGGAGAGCTTATGTAGACATATTTTTTTACATATATATGATATGATTTCTCGATATTGCCTTAATTATATCTATGATTGATTCTGCTATGAAAATCTGTGATACATAATTGATAGGCTCCTTTCTTAAAAGGTAGGCTCCTTCTAATTATGTTTGAACTTTTATATTGTTGCTTATCATCATAAAAAAGGGAGAAATTGTTAGCTCAAGATTCATATTGAACTATTTTGATGATAAATAACGGTATAATTCTTAAAAGGAAATAAAATTATGGAATAATTGCTTTCCTTTTTGCAAGAACCTTCTTTATGAACTTTCCTTATTAAAAAAAGGTTTATTTGAAAGGATCTTATTTATTATGAAGGTCATATATTAGTCGCGTGATTAGTGGAAGATTTTTGGCAAAGATGACATCGAAGTTATTGGAAATTAAATCCATCAACTGGACTAAGGATGCAAGTGAAGTAACGGCTAGTTGAAAGAAAAGCCTACCTAAGAAAGAGCCACTGCTTTTGCGCATATAGATTAGACCTTCGAAATACAACTATAGCATAAATTCTTTTGAAAGTAATATTATTGTAAAATCTCTTATGCTTTAGAAAGTAAAAATATTTTTAGAGAGACCAGTGTAGCCCATATTAAGCAAAATTCATTTTCTGTTAAGAACTTCTAGAGGCTAGCTAAATACTATTAGTTTGAAAGGTTACAGAATCTTGAAAAATATTAACTTGTAAGCTTGGCGAGGCTCGTGAAATTACTACTTGTTTTTATAGTGAAATACTCAAGTTGGATACTTGAGGACTAGACGTAGGCTTGAGTTGTAAGCCAAATTAGTATAAATCAACTACGTCCTTTTCTCTCTTCTCTTAACTTTTATATTTCTGCACTGTGTGTGTTCATTTCAGTAAGAGGCTCCTTCATTGTTATAATAGGCTCCTTCTGTTTTCAACTAGTTAAAGGATCCTTTTATTTTAACAAACGCCTTCCATTTTAAATTTGTTTTTAACTAGACTTATTCTTTAACAGGCTACTATCGTCTGACAAGTTCCTATTATTTTTAATTTTTAATAGGCACCTGCTTTTATCCAAACTAAAAGTAGTTTGTGAAAAAATTTTAAGTCACACACAATTGACCCCCTCTTGCGTGTGCTTGCTTTATCAAAATTTTCCGATAATTATGAAATAATTAGTTACTCGTGTAACCATTACTTGAAGGGTAGATTAAGTTTTCAAGTTTATGTGGTAAAAAAAAAGAACCATTTCATGAAGCTTTTGGAAAAATTAGAATAAAAATGTTGGAGTGAACATATAATTTAGCTCATTGAAAAAAATGTTCTAATTTTAATTTGGGGCGACTTATTATTGAGGCTATGATTGTGGAAGTTAGCAAACTACAGTCATTATTACGTTTTCCATGCCTAATTACATAATTTCTGTATACATATGGTGTTGCTCGGACCGATTCTACTGTACTTGAGCCTATGTATCTGCTGAATATCTCGCCTCGCATATTAAATGTCAATAAGCAAGCTCGAGTAATCGACTTGCCCTACTCCTCTTCTGGGCTATTTGATCATCTGATGCGTCCACTATTAATAGCAATGCTGCTTTCTTTGCTGAAAATAATTGGATTGAGGGAGTATTTCAAGCAGGTTTGGATGCTCTTCGCAAACTTAGCAGCAAGTTCTTTGCCCGACTTCTCGTAACTCTAAGGCATGGTTTTGCCATTTTTTGTCCCAAGGGAGAGATTTGGATTGTTTATTATTTTTCAAGATGATATTTGCTGTTTTTTTTTTTTTTGCATTGTTGGTGGGGTGGAACTTGATAATTGTGATGCTATTTGAAACTTACTATTATAACTGTTCAATTCAGGAGGAGTGTCCAATTATTGTATTTAGGGGAAGTGTTTATATGATAAATTATACCAAAAAGAGGGAGATTGTTAGGATATTTGTTAAGATATCTAATTAATTATTTTGGGTATTACTTGTAGTTAGATATATTTGATAAGTGATAAGAAGTTCAATTAGGATATGATTTCATTATCTTGGATGAGATAGATTTTAATGGAATCCTACTTGAAATAAAATCTTAAAGAAGATAGGATTTATTGGATATGCACGGGAACAATTTGAGATAAATATGCAATGGATTCATCGGTGGTTTGTGCTATCTTTGGCATCTGTGTTTCTCTACACAATGTGAATTAATTGGATTGCTGCTCTATTGTTTTTTGTGAGGGAAAAATGTGCAAAAAACATAATCAATTTTGTAGTTGTATTTTTTGTGATGTTTCGGTGATGAAACATATGTTCGTTTAATGATTTTTATGGCTGCTGTGTGTAGAATACTTAAGTGATTATTTTGAAGGTTCACAGTAGAATTCTTGTTGGACAACTTCCCATGGTTTCGGGTTGATGAGGCTGAGCATATAGGGGAGTTTTTTTGACTCAAGTGTCACTTTGTTTACATTGTTCTTGTTTTAATCACTTGAGATTTATATTCATCTTTATTATCATTTGGTATTGTAAAAATCTTCTGTTAATGTTACCACGAGGTGGTCGTGCTATCGAGAGTAAAATACTTTCACGGAGTTTGAGTACGGGTGAATAGTGTCAAGGGTTAAATGGTATCGATTCAGTAAAGTCTTGTATAAAACTATTGTACTTCGGTGAAAGTTGATTAAGCTAGGTAACGGTCGCACAGTCGTAGGTTTAGGTGTGCCTAACTGCGTTACCAAATTTCAGTTATTGATTTACGTGTCGTATATTTGATTTTCTGCTCACGTTTTAATTATGAAAAATTAACAATTTCTAACATAGTTGCTTTCTATTAAGCAACCTTCAGGTTCAGCTTGGTGTTTTTTTTTTTTTGCTGGGCTATTTCTTTGTTTTGGTACTTTCTTCTGGCCGAGCTCCAATTTGAGTTAGATTTTCTTCTAGATTCTTTTCATTAAGTCCACCAAACTTTAAAAAATTATTAAATACAATTTAAACCCCTTTTTTAAATAAAATATGGGATTAAATGGCTTATATTAATAATAGTAAAATGTGGCAATTTTAACCCAAATATGTTAGGTAAATAATTTAAAATAATATAAATAGAGGTGTAAAATATGCTATAACTTTTACTTATCATCGTGTCTACGTCCTTACTTAACCTGTGGACCGCAAATTTTACAAACTTGTGAACAAAGTTGTGGATGCAATCGGAAGATCTTTGATTTATCGTCCTTGACTTTTGCTCTTATAAAAAATTACGGTAGTCCCAGATCAAATGAGCTGCTTAATATACACAAATCATTTGTTGTTCCTGATCATGATCCCAGATTTTTTAATGTTTTTTCCTGATTGTATATTCCAGTTAAAATTTTCTTATAAAAATGAGATACCCTTTAGCCTATAGTATATATATATGCGGAAGTAAATTTTGGTGAATCTAAAAAGGACTGTCACACAAGAATAACTAGCTTAGAAAGCTAGAAAAAGAAAATACACGTAATGTCTTGTTAAGAAAATATAAGTTAAGAATAATATAGCAATTAAACGAAAATTCTAACATAAAACTTTTAATTGTTATTTTTCTAGCATATCTAACTTTTTAATCACAACTTAGTTACGAGATATTTAGATTAGTAAGCAACAAAAGACAAGTTTTAGTAATTAGACTATCTATGGGGAAAACTCCTACTTTTAATCCATTGATTAGACTAATTATATGCAGATTAGTAGCAAGTGGAAGATGAGCAAACATCAGTTTCAATATCTTACGTGTAGCTTAGTCATATCTAGGTGTAATAACCTTAACTTGGGTGGGTTTACGTTTGTCTTCTGTTGTATCTGAAGAATATGCTATCATCATTTCGAAGTACGTTAAAAACGCATTACAAAAAGAGCTGCCTTTTCTTAATCTTTCTTAATTTTGGTCAAGGACAAGGTTCATGACCATTAGAACACTTGTAGAAACTGTTCGGAGGATTAGAAAATAAAGTATATGGGAGTACACAATCAGTTTATTTTCACTTCTCTTTTCGTTTATCTTTGTTTCTTTAAGACAATGTACACTGTGGACCCATAATTAGCCAATCAATAAGCTTACATTCACTTGGTCATTTTCATATAAAAAAGCAATATATATTGAAAATGATGTATCCATTTGAGAAGTACGTAATTTAACACAAATTATTGTAATTGATGTCATATCATGTTTTCATAACTAAAATCGTATAACTCTATTCGCTCGTATAGGTATTTGCATTATTTAAAGAAAAATGTTAAAAATAAGGCTAAAGTTAAAGGTTCGATATGTAATGCTTATTTAGTGGAGGAATGTAGTACATTTCGTTCACATTACTTTGAGCCGCATGTTTATACAAGAGAAAGAAAAGTTCCTTGTAATAATGATGGAGGAAGAACTACTGATGATGATGATAATTTATCCACTTTCACATATCCTGGAGGAACATATAGACATTCAACAAGAAGAATGTTAACAAAGGAAAAAATTGAAGCTACCCATCGTTATATTTTATTGAATTGCCAAGAGGTTCAACCTTTCGTGTAGTAAGTTGAAATAGATTATTTGTCATTTGAATTTTAGTATTATTCATAACTGAACATGCATAATAATGTTTTTAGATTATATGAGGAATTGTTACATGAACTCATGCCTGACAAACACATGGAATGATATTAATAAAGAAGTTGGAAGACACTTTCCTCGATGGTTCAAGCAGTATGTAAGTTTTCACTTACGTACTTTAAAATGATTGAATTATAAGATTTAAATGTTCAAACCACAAGATCGTAGTTTTAATTAACTTGGTATTTTCTTTTCTGTAGGCCTTAGAAAATTCAATTGAGAACAAGCTCATATGTGATCTTGCGAAGGGACCTTTGCGAACTGTTAAATCATATCCGGTGTATTTTGTTAATGGATACAAATATCATACAGAATATCATGGTCATAGCATAACAACAATAAATAGTAGAGTTTGCTTACAAGGAGAATTGATGGATTACTATGGCAAAATTATTGAGATACTTGAAATTGAGTACCCTGCATTGCCAATAAAGCGAAGTATGATATTTAAGTGTGAGTGGTTTGATCCAACTCTAAATGTTGGTACAAAAGTGCATAGCCGATACAATCTAGTTGAAATTAACAAGTGAAGAAGATTTCGACAATTTAAACCTTTCGTGTTAGCAATGCAAGCGATCCAGGTGTATTATATCTCTTTTCTTAGCTTACAACAAGATAAGTCAGATTGGTTGGCTGTTTGCAAAGTTAAACCTCGAGGTGTTTTTGAATTACATGGAAAAAGAGAATAGAGAATTGAAAGTGAAGCGTTTCAAGAAGATGCTTATGAAATAAATCCATCTGTCCTATATAAGGATAATGAACTTTTGAACGATTCATATAATGCATATGTTGAAATTTTATCTGGAGAGGATGAGAAGAGCCAGAGATCTAAAGAAGAGCCTAAATTTGATTCAAATTCTTCAGAAAAAAGAAGATGATTTTGATTTATAATTAAGTGATGATAGCGACTAATTTGTGTTTGTAATTGAATATTATATTCAAGTAATCAATTATTTCCTTTACTTGATACCTCATCGCTGATTCTCTTGTGGCATATTACACTTTTGCAGCCTCCCAAATTTTATCGCTTACCATCTTTTTTTTATCTATTTTCATCTTGATTAAACATGGCATTTATTTCAACTCTTTTAATTTCGTTCTCATTTTTTTCATCCTTGAATCTAACATAAGAAGGTTGCGACTTTGTATGATGTTTGTAGTATATTCTCATTGGTGCACTGAGATTGCTTGTTATAACTTCGAAGAGTTGAAGCTTAATATTAATTTCAGGTTGAAATATGACACCAAAGAGAAGACAGGATATTTTGCGACCAAGATTTAGACCACGATTTGGAGGTACTTATTGTACAGGTGAAGCATCTCAAGGTGTAGCAGCTGGAACTGAATCTCCACTTCCCCCTCCAGCTACTACAATTGCAGATGAGGTACCTTCCGTAGATGCTGCTGCACCATCCACGACCCCTACATCATTTACTACCCCTATATCGACAGAGATATCAGGGGTAAACAACAATGATAAAGGAACCGGCCACCAGCCTGAAGCAGAGTGACCTGATGGAAGAACTTACATTACAATTATCAATAATATGTAATTGAAAATACATTGAACACTATATGTCTATAATTAAGTTATAAGTTTCAATTTTCAAAACGATATAAAATTTTTCAATCTCATATTAAGTTTATTCCATCTGGACTATGTTCAAGAAACATGACATCAAAATTCAAGGAGAAGATTGATATTGAGGGCTTTGTATGGAAGAATATCTCTTAGGCAATAAGGGAATTTTACTATCACGAGTTTAAGGTACAAAAAAATTTATTATTTTCTTTTTTAATTAACAATTTTGTACCTTTATTAGATAAATATCATTACATCATAAGTATTAATTGAATGTTTTTCCTTTTGTTTCAAAAAGATTTTTTTAGGATTTTCAATTTGACGCGATCGTTTGTATAGTATGGGAAAGACGAGCACATACATGTTATCGTGACTTTGTTGCTGTAATGTACAAGGCAGGTGTACGACCACCTTACATTTCTAAAAAAATATGGAGTTGTTGGCAGCAGTATTGGACATCACCTGAGGCAATGTCCCTTTCAGAGCGTAATTTGGCCAACAGACGTGTACATATGGGAGGATCTATTACCCACCAAGAGCATGCAAAGAGACTTAATTATAAGTATCTACACTTTAAATTTATATTGTCATTTCTTTACTCTGTTGTATTTCTATTGAATTTTATGTGTAAATTTTGGAATGAAAATATGTGTCTCTTGTTGAGAATGATAATGTTATAAATGTATGGTGCCATATATAGCTGTGTTTTTTAGTTTTGTTCTTGTTCAACAGGGGGTAAGATTTTATAAAAATAGATGAAACTCTGCCAAAATTTTTATAAATTCTAATTCACTTATAACATTTTATTCTTATGTAGAAAAAGACCATGGGCATGACGCCTACACCTTGTCAGCTCTTTTTGCACACTCACATTAAGAAGCATGATAGTGTGATATTCGTCAACAACCGTTGTAGAGAACTCAATGTATGTGAAATTTATAGTTTAATATTAATTCTTAATAATTATCACTTACTAATATAAATATTACCATCTGATAGGACCAAATTTAAAAAAGCATTCAACGACAGTCTCAGCAGTATGAAGATATTGATGAGGCTCAAACCTATCTTCCTGCAGTGGGTGGTAGGGACCGTAGGGGAATGATATTTGGCTTAGGTTCATTTGCAAATACATGTTATTCGCAATCCTCTACGTTCAGTACAGCTGCATCTAGTAGGTAGTCGCATCCAATGAGAGAGTCATTTAGCTTGAGAGCATAGTACAGATGCTGACAACTTAGTTGCAATAATTGATGGAGTATATAGCTCAGCTCCGTAATGAGATGGATGAGTTGAAGGGTAGGGGTAGCACCTCATTGCATCAATCAGAGCATCCATCATCTCCAAATTAATAGTGTACTTCTGATCATTTTATTAAAGATACGAAAACTTATTATGTACAATTTAATGTTATTATTATCAATTAAGATATTTTCAACTTTATATCATCAATCAAATTTATGTTTAAAAATTAAATTTATACTATTACATTAATAGCTGTTTAAATTATGCAAACTAAAATTTATTGGCGGTATTAACAGTACATTTTTTAAAAAAGTTTTCTAATTCATTTACCGACGGACATATGAAAATTCATCGCTAAAATTAAAACATTTACCGACAAAATAAACATTACAGTCGGTAATCACAGACGGACTAACAAGTGGAATAATTTCCCGCATGGTTTGCACAAAAGTACTGACGAAAAGACAGAAACCGTCGATAATCACAGACTGAATAACCAACCACATGCCGTCAATAATCACAGACGGAACAACAACTTCCGTCGGTAAATTAGGAGCAATTTCCCGCATTATTTGCACAAAAGTACTTATGGAAAGACAAAAACTGTCGGTAATTACAGACGGAATAGCCAACGACTTATCGTCGATAATTACAGACAGAGTAACCGTCGGTAATTTTGTAACAGTTTACCGACGGAATTAGTCCAACAGTTAGTAAATATACCGATGGAAAATAATTTTCTATTCGTAAATATACCGACGGTAAAAAATATTCCTTTAGTAAATTTACCAACAGTAAATTATTTTCCGTCGGTATTTATTAGCTACAGCCGTTTTTACAACGCTTTTGTCCATCAGTAATGTCCATCACTAATCTTATATACCAATGGGAAATCTACATTTTTCGTCTATAAAGACCGTCACAAAAGCACATTTTTCTTGTAGTGAATGTTAATCTGCAGCCAACAAGTTACAAGAAAAGAACAGTGCATAATCATCAATAGAATGTGTTATAATATGTCAGGATTCTGAGCATTACATTGGTGCAGCATAGAGGCACAAAGAAGCTACATTCCCTGAAACAATTTAGAGTTGATATGTGTTAGGTTAGGTTAACCAAATCAAACAAGTGAAAAAAAATAAAGGAGGCAAAATAAGGAAGTACCTATGACTCCTACTGCTAAGCAAAGAATTGCTATTTTATGTGTAACTCTCTAAGATTAAGATTCTCTCTGAAGTCAAGCAAATGGTTTGAAGATTAAGAACAACCTCATTTTGCTTTCAACTCACAATTAAAAGTTGTGTTATAGTTGTTCAACAACCTTCAGGGGATATATATATATATAAAAGAGAATAATTGGGAACTCTCACCCTTTGCGTGAACTGACACAACCCAGCTGGATTTGTGATAGGCTTCAGCTTATCCCATCCTCTTTATCTTCTCCATTTCAAGAAGATTTTCGGGTGGGATTTTGCTGCTCTTGCATGTTTTTCTGCAGTATTTTAGCCACTAGCGTGTTTTGGGTTGGCTTGTTGCTCCTCTGCATCATGTTGCGTTTTGCTTTTCTTCTCTGCTACGCTGCGTTTTGGTGCTGCTCTTGCCTTTTGCGTTTCGCTTCCTCCTCTCTTGGCTACGTTTTGATCTTTCTCCCAAGCTGCTACTTTGTCGTTTTTGCTTCTTCTTATCTGCTGCGTTTTAGCTTTTGTTCTTCCTCTACAGTCTACAGTGTGTTTTATTGGAGACTAGAGTGCTACTCTCTGTTTTTATGCTACTGTGCATTTTATTTTATCCTCTGGTGCTTTGGCTGCTACGTCGTTTTCTCTCTTGTCCTCTATGTTTTACAACTCTTCCGTTTTGGTACTCTTCTCCTGCTCTTGGTGCTGCGTCGTTTTGGCTGTTGCTGTGGCTATTTCTTTGTTTTGGAACTTTCTTCCAGGCTGAACTTCAATTTGGATCAGATTTTCTCGTAGATTCTTTTCGTTAAGTCCACCAAACTTAAAAAAAATATTAAATACAATTTAAACCCCTTTTTTAAATAAAATATAGAATTAAATGATTTATGTTTTTAACCCAAATGTATTATGTAAATAATTTAAAATAATATAAATAGAAGTGTAAAATATGTTATAATTTTTACTTATCAACATGTCTACGTCCTTACTTAACCTGTGAATCGCAAATTTTATAAACTTGTGGACAAAGTTGTGGATGCAATCGGAAGATCTTTGATTTATTGTCATTGAGTTTTGTTCTTATAAAAAATTATGGTAGTCCCAGATCAAATGAGCTGCTTAATATACACAAATCATTTGCTGTTCTTGATCATGATCCTAGATTTTTGAATGTTTTATCCTGCTTGTATATTCCAGTTAAAATTTTCTTATAAAAATGAGATACCCTTGAGCCTATAGTTTATATATATGAGAAAATACACATAATGTCTTGTTAAGGATAATATAGCAATTAAACGAAAATTCTAACACAAAACTTTTAATTGTTATTTTTCGAGTATATCTAACTTTTTAATTACAACTTAGTTACTAGATATTTTACATTAGTAAACACAAAAGACAAGTTTTACTAATTAGACTATCTATAGGGACAACTCCTACTTTTAATCCACCGATTAGAATAATTATATGCAGATTAATAGCAAGTGGAAGATGAGCAAACATCAGTTTCAAAATATATCTGATGTGTAGCTTAGTCATATCTAGGTGTAATAACCTTAACTTGGGTGGGTTTACGTTTGTCTATTGTTGTATCTGAAGAATATGCTATCATCATTTCGAAGTACGCGTTAAAAACGCATTACAAAAGGAGCTTCCTTTTCTTAATATTTCTTAATTTTGGTCTTAGAAGCTGATTCTGTATAATCCTGTGTTTAAGTTACTGTACAAGGACAAGGTTCATGACCATTAGAACACTTGTAGAAACTGTTCGGAGGATTAGAAAATAAAGTATATGGAAGTACACAATCAGT
>JAOQMS010000007.1:29894067-29904469 GCA_027563885.1 Erythroxylum longipes
AAAATACATCGTTATTGCTTGTTGTGTTATACACAACTATATTAGAATTTATGGACAAAGCGATGAATTATTTGACAATTGTGCTGAAAATGAAGAACAAATTAGAGAAAGTGCAAATGAAGATGTAAGTTCTCAAGTAGAGTATAATATCACACCAGCACAACTTCGAGGTATGTCTTGGAAGCGAGATGAAATTGCGATGCAAATGTGGAGTGATTATATTAATTCTAATTGATTTACGTTTCTTTTTGTGAATGATAGTACTTTTATGTTATTTTCAAGAATTATAGTATGATGGACAAATTTTATTGATTAGAATGACTTAATATAATTTTCTAGTTTATGTAATTTTATTTTATACAATTAATGTGTAAGTTTTTAATAATATTTGATTTACATATATTCTAATTTTAGCTACAATGATAATTAATTAATTAAAAAATATATTGTATTATATTTTAATTATTACACATAAGGGTATAATTACAAAAAAATAGAAACAGGATGATAAAACCAAACATATTTTTGCTTTTAGTTTTTCATTACAAACCTCAACCAAACAGGTTTTTGTTTTTCAGTTTTTATATTACAAATATCAACCAAACAGGTTTTTGTTTTTTTAAGGAAAAAAACAGAAACCAAAAACAGGAAACAGAAACCAAAAACCAAAAACAACAACAGAAAAACAGAAGTGGAACCAAACGGCCCCTAAGCAAACTGGTGGGAGCTCATCGAACAACAACTTCAAACAACAAACCAAAACACAAAAGGGAGAAAGAAAGGTAAAGAGAATTCAATGCTATGAGTGTCAAGGCCTCAGACATGTTTAAGCGGAGTGCTACAGTCTAAACAAAGCAATACAAATTAAATTCTATCTAGACCAAACTAGAGGTAAGTGTACCTTGTTGACAAGTAATATAAAATGGTAAGAACTGCATATCGTACCCAAGGGATTCCAAAACACAAGACAATTAAATTAAACGATGAAAAAATTACTCAGACAATCAAGAATTGATTGATTTGAAAATGAAATAAAATAAGCGAATTAAGGAAATATGCTTAATGCAAAATATGAACTAAATGCGACTAAACTTAATTAAATGACAAAATTTGGCTAAGGTGTCGGATTTCAATTGGATTGAACACTAAAAATTGTAACGATGGATTGATCTAAGAATTACTTCACTTAAGCAAGTCGAACCCAATGTTCATAGGAATTCCCTTCTCTTCTAAATCTGAGTTACCCACTTGGTTCATAAATAATTCGAAATAAAAGGCAATCAATACGAGAAACCTAAAATTAAGTTCGTTAATCCTAGGTATCCTCATACAAGATCCTAAGGTTGGTCTACACTTTAGTTTCAAGTATATTGCTTAATTTATTTTTCGAAAAATTAAATCCCATTGGTTATGGTATTCAATCATTTAAGGCCTTAATCTAAGTGATCAAGTTAAATTAGGCTAAATATGCATTCAATCAAGCAAAAACCAATACCACAAAATTGTCCTAATCCAATATCAATCCTAACCTTAACCAAAATCAAACTTACTCATACATATCCATCAATGCAACACAAATAATAGTCATAGTATATAATTGCATTAAGTAAATCCACAAGAATTAAAATAAATAAGGAATAAAAATTAATTAAATCCCAACAAAACTGTAGCTGTTGGGATTGAAAAGCTTTGGCCAAGTCGCTGTCTTCTTTGGATGTTTGCGTGAATGGAGACTGCTTATGTTGTTGGAGGGTTGCGTTGCTATGTTGTTGGATGAAGGATGACGTGACAAATAATTAGTTGTGGTCCACTCTTATTCACACACATTCCTCTCCACCGCTAGCTCTTGCTTTTGTTTCATTATAACGCTACTCTCCTTTCTTCCCTGTTTATTGATGTGACTAATAACATTGTTGGTCCACCTTCTTGCCACTTTATTCATGCACATTCTGTTGGGTCTCGATTTTCTTAGGATTTATTTTATTAAATTATCAAGCATGAAAATAAATTAGAATTTATGAATTAGAGTTTCATATCGTATATTATGAATTTTATATGGTGGCATGAATTAAAAGAAAAGAATTAAAAAATTAAGTGGAGGAGTTAGTAGGAAATTTGCTTTAATAAGGAGGGGTAAAATTGGAAAATAAAAAAAATGTCTTAAGTTAATAAGACAAAGAAGTAAGGAGTCGTGAGAGTTAAGGAAAATAAAAGAAAGAGAGACTGTCGTGGAAGAGACTAGAAGGAGAGAAGGAGAAAGAAAGGGAAGAAGAAGGAAAGAAAGAAAAAGGAAAAAGAAGAAGAAGGAAAGGTTTAGGTGAGTTTTTTTAGATATTCTTTGTCTATTCTTTTTGTTTTGATAGATGAAGGAAGTAGAGAAAGTAGGTTTTATGTAATGAAAATGAAGAGAGAGAAAGAAGAAGAAGAAAAGCTTTATCTTCTTGGATTCTTATAACTTTAGTTAGATCTTAGTTCTTTGAGTTAGAAAAATCAAGAATAGATCAAGCTTAAGTTCATTCATGGATAGTTAGGTTTAAGGAAGCTTATTCGTGTATATTGATTAAATGAATATATATATGTGTGTGTTTGAAGAAAATCAGGCTAGTTGAAGTCAAGAGCAAGGAGAAGAGCAAGCTTGATCTTGTAAGTGTCAAGTAAAATAGGTGGGTAATATATTTATAGTTTTGTGATGATGAGCAAAAATATTTGTGTGTATGAAAGCTATAAATGTTTGTTTGGATTCACTGTAAATGTGGGAAAAATGTTTAAATGTTTGTCTTGACTCATTGTGAATGTGGGAAAAATATTCTCTGAATTTATATCATGTTTGTTGTTTAATTGTGTTACTTTATGCTAAGGAAAAACAAAAAATTTTGAAGCATGAAAAATATGATCTTGATATGTATGCATCTGAAATCTGTTTATATGGGTAAGAGAGATACCATTTTGTTCGTCACGTGCACATCGACTTAAAGCCTTCTCTTAGCTGCCTGCTTATGGCATATGAGCTCTAAAAAATGGACTCATTTCGTTCATAGTGTAAACTTCGGTTTCGTTATTTCGTTCTATAGGATTCTCTTGAGCATTTTGTTTGTGAATTGCATCCTCAATTGTTGGATATGGAAAATACTTTAATGATATTTTGTGATGATTGAATGAAAAATATGTGTTGTATTATGTGGTGATGTGTTCAAATATGTATGAAAGTCTTAAATTTTGAATATGATTGTTAAGTTTAGTAAGTGATTTATACATATAGATAGATATATATATTGCTTGTGTGTGGTTTGTCATCACTGGCTATAAACATATTAGCCACTGAGCTTCCTATCACCCTACTATTTTCCACTCCTCAGGTGAAGAAAAAGCAGATTAGCAATAAACCTTACAAAACTTCGGCAGACTCGAAGGATTTTTATCATTTGTAACTTATCTAGGTAGTCCAGAAATTATTGGCACTTAGAATCATTTCAAGCATGAGTATCCATGATTGTGTTTTACATTTTTCTACTGATGTGGTTTATGGGATTTGTAACATGGAGTGGTGCAAAAACTCTGTTAATGAAAGTTGAGAGAAAAATTGCAGAGACTTTCATATATATGTGTAAATGATATGTTCTGTCAAGTGTTAGTGTGGCTATGAAGTTTTGTTGCTTGATGGCTTTTGAGATGGATTTTATTTAAGTAAAATTGTTTATATAGAAGTTAAATGTATGAAATTGAATGTTGGATTTTGGGTCTCATGGTTACAGTTACTGGTTTTGTATATATATGTAAATGTTGTTAGCAGATGTATGTAAACAATGACTATGGGTTAAAAATACAGTCTGAAACTTTGAGGAATAAACTACATTCATCTAGGTGAAATTTGGCAAAAGTGTCTTCATAAAAGTTGTAGATCTTTTTCTTAGCTTTCCAATGACATAAAGTTTGAAATTTTTAAATTTTTAGTTTGAAAGTTATGGTAGTTTGAAGTGAGGGTATGCGACTTTTGTAGGAAAGCTGATTCCTTGATTCTCACGGGTGTGAGACTTAAAACTCACACCCGTGAGTGTGGTGTTGTAGTTTCACAGGTGTGAGACTTAAAACTCACACCCGTGACTGCTGTGTTGTAGTCTCACGGGTGTGAGACTTAAAATTCACACCCGTGACTTTGGTGAGATTTCATTATTTTTTTTATAAATTCATTTACTATTGCTATCATGGTCTTGTATATTTATTCTTAATATTAGTTGGTTGTAAAAAAAAAAGAAGAGAAAGGGCCCTACCATAAATTTATCAATTTTATTTTGTTATGGACATTATTTATTAAAATTTTATGTCCGAATCGAGACCTGGTTCCAACACGTTCCTTCGCTGTTGATTGCCACCGCCAATGCTTCTTTTTGCTCTCTTTGTATTCAATGTTTTTCTGAAAGGGTTTTTGGGCCACCCTATCAAATAAGCACCTCCTAGTTCCTCTTCCTCCGCCACTTCCTACCTTTCTATCCTATGTCTTGATGTGACAAATAAGGTTGGTGTCTAACAACCTTATTCACGCACCACTCTCTTCGTTTTCTCTCTTCCTACCGCCACTCTTTGTTTGTTTCTTCTTCACTCAATATTTATTTTGGCTCCCTAGATTTTTCCACGGTCCCACTCTCATTTCACGCTAGCTCCCCCTCCTTCTTCACGCATGGCCAACCTTGTTCTCTTGGCCAAAACGTTAACGTTTTTTACCACCCAAAAACGTTAACTTTTTTCTTTGCTTCCTTTGAGAACTTTTCTTGCTTTAGGCATTTAAAGGTTCCAAATTTAAAGTGTGCCTAAAATTAAAACAAATAACTCTTAATTAGTACAATTTAAACATTAAATGAACAAGAGTTTAGCAAATTATGTATCTAAGTTCAATATAAAATGTGCATTAATACGGAGTGTACTAACATCTTGAAGAAGAGAAAAGGGAAATCCTATACGAGCACTTAGATTGAGAACAAATCCGAGAGTAAATAGGGTAGTGAAGAAGAAATCGCTAATAGTGCTATGTTAGTTGCTTTGTATAGCAAAAATCCAATTACTTGCTTAACAATAACTAAGAAGGAAGTAATTGAAGACGTAAAAGGGGGAGAAACGAAAATTTTCCAAAAAAACGCAAACAACTCAGCTTAAGACCCAATATCAGATTATAACAGTGATGAAAGTGACCTAGATGATTGAAAGGAGAATATTTACGAGTCTTACAAAGCAATGTATGAAAAATGGGTGAATACATGTAGAAAGAATAAAAGATTGAAGGAAGAAAATCTCTCCATGAAGAACACTATCCAAGAGTTGGAAAAGAAATTGGAGTTGACATTAGATGAGCTTGGTGAAGCTAGAATGAAATTGGTAAGTACTGAAAAAGAATTGAGAATGTTGAATGATGGCACTGAAAAACTAGAAAAGTTAATGGAAATTGATAAAGTCAAAGGGGGTCTTCAAGGCATTAGCTATAAGGGCTAATGCTCTAAAGTGAATGATGAGAAAATTGATACCCAAATTTGTCCGAGAAGAAGAAACATCGAGAAAGAATTGAAGATTTGTACCCACGTGTCATTTTTGCAGAGTTATCGGGCACATAAGGCCGAGATGCTACAAGATGTTACAAATAATGTTTCAAAGGGGTCAAAATCGAAAATCTAGACACTCTCCATTAAATTTCTAGTAATAACCCATGGTACTGAATCAAACTTGGATTAGAAAGGGTCAAGTATAAGCACAAAAATATAGTGAAGGAAAAATAAGAAATTATACAGATTCACAGTTAGTTACTACTTTTGAAGTAACTGTTCAGACAAAGGACAAGTCAGTTACTTCAGAAGAAGAAACCGATGACCGAGATAATGTGGCAAGGAATAAGTCCAGGTTTGAATTTCTTCGAGGGGCATAGGGACTGTGTGCTTTACATTTTTAAAGTATGGTTTGATGTTATTTATTTTTTTAAAAAAGGAAAAGAAAAGTTAAACAAAAAGATTTTTTCTTCTTTAGTTCTTCTTTAATTTTTATGTTGCCATTGTCGTCCCATCTTTTTAGTAGTTTGCATTGTGACTTCTATTTGACTCCACCGAAGACTCTTTAGCTCTCTCATCAGTATGGGTCTCTCTCTCAGGTATCTCTCTCTCGGGCATATCTCTCGGTGTTTTGAATGGTAGTAAATTATCATCTTGGCGTGCGTATGATTCTGCCGCTGCACCTACTATTGTCTTATATGTTTCTTTATTCATTGAGATTGATTATGTTAAGGGAAGACATTAGATTGTTTTTGATGACTGTTCAATACAGGGAGAGATTTTAAGGTACCTTCATGACTATTTGTCTTACTTTTTGGCATCTTTCGTCCCAAGGGGGAGATGGATAATTGGATTATTGTTATTATGGATGTTCTTTGGAACTTGATGTTGCATTAAGAGGGAGTTCTTGGATTGTGGTTAAATTTGGATGATTGGATTATTGTTACTATGGATGTTCGTTAGAACTTGATGTTGCATTAAGGGGGAGTTCTTGGATTGTGGTTTGAATTTCTATATGCCTCATTATGTGATTTAGGGGGAGCTTCGGATTTGTGACAAATATGCCAAAAAGGGGGAGATTGTTAGATATAAGTTAAATATATCTACTTTATTTTATTTTGGCATATTTCTTTGAATTGGCATATTTTGCATTATCTTATATTTAAAAATCTAGTTGGATAATATTTTAGATAGAATAGAATTCTATCTTGAATTGATGAGTACTTGATATTTGTTATCGAAGAAAATCCTATTTTGAATAAAATGAATTACGTGTGTGATGAAGACAGAAGAGCATGGTTGCAAGTCTTTGGATGGGTTCTACGTAAAATTGTGGCTAAAGAACTAAAGGCATTATGGTAAGCTCCAGATGAATTAAGGGTTTCTAAAAAGATACAAAGGTTGTAGGTTTTAAAACAAAAGCAGATATATACGTGACCTACGTTTTTCTTGATGAGCATGTGTGCGCAGTGTGTGAGAAATGATTGGTGAGTGAATAACAATCTAGAGTTGATTGGTATGTGTGATGCGTGAGTCACTTGGTGGAACTGTTGGAAGTGTTTGTTTATAACTCATCTGATGCGTGAATGTTGGTGAAAACGATGGCGTGGTGCTGATTGATGGGTTGTAAATATAACTGTTAATTGTGTTGACATCTGCGTATGGGGGCTGCATATATATGTGTTCTGCGTTGTTCTTTATCGTGTGGTAGTTGATAATGCTGGACAGCTATTCTTGTGGAGTGGCGCACGGTTGGACTGATTAGAGTTTTACATGCGACGACTTTCAAATTTATTTCAGTAGAGCTGAACCTTTTGGGAAGTTGTTCTTCACTTTTTTCTCAAGTGTTTTATTGTTATGTTCTTAGTTGATTGATCACTTAAGTTATTTGTTTAATTTTTTTCTATTAAAAGTTGTTTAGAAAAATCCTCTGTTGAGGTTAGTACGAGGCAGTCGTACTATTGTGTGTAAAAAATCTTTCACGGGAAGTAAGGTTGAGACATAGTTTCAAGGGTTGAGTGGTGTCGGCTCAGTAAAGCCTTGGATAAATCTATTGTACTTTGGTGAAAGTTATTAAGCTGAGTGAGGGCCCCGTAGACGTAGACAAGGGGTACCGAACTGCGTTACCAAATTTCTGGTGTCATCTGTTATTTTTCCTTTGATTGATTTTTGTTTTTATTTGTGCCAGAAACATCCACGATAAAAATTGGAAAGTTTGCGAAACTATTACCCCTTCGGTTTTTTAGACATATAAATATTGAATCCACAATGCTCCCCCTCAATTTGAGATTCAATAAGCAACACAAGCACAAGTCAAGCATAAACAACAAACCACAGAAGATTAAATACAACTTCAATCAAGTTTTATCTTCTTCCCCTTCGGAACAACATATGCCAAAAAGACTAATTCAAGAAGCACTGGGAAAGTGTAGAACTCGCTGCTTTAATTGGTGAAGAGCATTAGTAGCCACTTGAATCATACCTTCAATCCTCTCAATTTCAGTAAAGAGAGCTGAATGAAGATTGACAGAAATCATCCCCGAGACATCCAAGGGGCCAGATTTGATGTTCTCTCTGACCGGGGCATGGCGGGGGTGCATCTGTCCATGACCGGGGCTTGGCGTCAGGGCAGGAGTAAGGTAGTTAGGCACCTCAATGGCCGACTCATTGAAGTCCCTAACTACCTTGCGCAAAGATATGAACATGATTTCAACTTCAACAACTATTGAATTGATATCGAGAAATCCCATTCTATAATTGATAATATCTTCCAGTTGCCTGACCTTTCGCCATCTGTACGTATTCAGTTCAACATCGGCAGAAAAAAAGTCTACAAAAGAAAAAAAATTTAGCAAATAGCCTATTAACTAAAAGAGTTATTGTACGAACTTGAATTCTATATTTATATTATCAAAATTTTCATACAAATCAACAAATTGAAGAATTAGAATATATATGTAATTAGTTATATCAAAATCATCACTACTTCATATTTTTATGGTAAGAGACATAATCTTCTCTCATAATTTAAGAAACCTTAAAAAAATATCTTCTAGTTTTCAATTTTCTATTAAAACCCTCTATTAAATTTTGTTTAAAAATCAACAAGGAAATAAATGTAGTTAAAAAATTATATGTAAACTAATCAAATGTCACTAATATAATAACTCAAGTCAAGTATTAAATGCCTGTTTGGATGGGCTTTTGGGAGGTCAATAAGTACTTTTCTCCACCACAAAAGCCTTTTTTAAGAAAAATAACTATTTGGCTGTAAAATAAAAAAAGCACTTCTTTAATAGATATGGCTTTTTTGGCAACCAAAATACAACTTTTTAAGAAGCTCAAATTTAGAGCTTCTCAAAAAAACGCTTTTTTGGGTAGATTTTTTAGATCAATTAATGAGCCTATTTTTTAGTCCCTTTTGCCCTTATGTTTTACACATAATTTTCACAATACCCACAAATTCATCGTCACGTTTATTATGTATTTAACACGTTTATTATGTATTTAACTATTTACTCAACTTGAACATTTATTTTGAGATTTATATAATATCATTTGGCTTTTTTATATGTTTTAATTATTTTAATATTAATATTTATTTTTTATATTAGTTTTACTTATGTTATAATCCATTTAAAAAAATTGGTTACATATATTTTCATTTATGTTTCATATGGTTTAAAATTATATAATAATTAATATATTGTGCTTTGCATATTGTTTAATATACTTTAAATAATATTTATATGCATAAAAAATTTTATTACAAAATAAAATATAGTTAAAATTAAAAGTGCCTTTTTTTATGTTGCCAAACAGTCTACTGTGTGAAGATCTTTTAAAGAATCTCTTTTTTAAATGACGGCTAAACAGTCAACTGACTTCTTAAAAAAGTTCTTCTCAGAAAAGTTCTACAGAAAAAAGCTCTAGTGACAAAGTTCTACTGATAAACCTGACCAAACAGATGCTAAACCTTGAACTAATTAAATGTTATTAATTTGATTCTAACTTAATTAGTTTATTTCAAAGTGTAGAGTTACGTTGAATTGTCATATAAGTTACATTTGATTAGTTAATGTTTGATATTTTTATTGCATGTATTTTATATTTATTTTCTTAACCCAATTCTCAAAGAATTTTTTTAGAAAACTAAAAACGAAAATAATTTCTAGAATTTTAAGGATTAGAGAGCTTTTCTAAAATTTCTTCAAAGGAGATTAATGTCGTTTATCAAATTTTCAATTTAACAAGAAGAGTCGAATCTTTTTAATGAATAAAAATATGTTACAAAATATCTATAAACTAAAAATAGTCATGTTCTTCTATGATATTTGAAAAATTTAAATGTTACAGAAGAGATTTTACCTCTTTTTCTCAATGTCAATTTTGCATTCTTGTTTAGTAGACGTAGCTCAAAATCTGCACATATTCGTTCCTTGGGACCAAGCTTATCCGCATCAATTATGTCTAGATAAATAGACAAATATTTTTTATTTTCAGGACCGTAAGCTTCAAGTTCAACCCGCAACCTCCTGAATACATTTACTAGTGAAGTTGTTCATAATTGTAAAACCAAATGATTATAAACAAAAAACATGACCTTCAAATCCATTAATAAGGAGTTGAAGAGGCGAACCATTCATAATTTTCTACGGTAAATTCTTCTGAGAAAACTGGTTCGTCCAATGGTGACCATATTGGGATGTTCGATATTGGGATGTTCCATCTCAAAACACCATTTCTAGGATCTTTGACAGTGTAAATTGACTCATACACAGTAGGCTGCTTAATGACAAAAACTTCAGCTCCAAAAATGCAGGAGTCATCATCGAGGTAACCATTTCTGACATCGTTAAAAGCTTCGAGGGATA
>JAOQMS010000007.1:29904569-29923233 GCA_027563885.1 Erythroxylum longipes
GTCGAGCTTCGCCACTGGCTGCAACGTACTCTGCCTCCGTAGTCGACAAAGTTATTATAGATTGCAGTGATGCTTTCTAATTGATAACACCGGAACATAAAGTAAAGATGTAACCAAAGAGAGACCTTCGTCTATCGAGGTCACCACTATAATCAGAGTCCACAAAACTGATAACATTATTAGATGATGTCTTGCTCCTATTAAACATCAAGCCAAGATCAAAAGAACCCTTCAAATATCGAAGAATCCATTTGAAAACATCCTATTGAACCTTACCTGGATTGTGCATAAAACGACTCACCATGCTAACAACATATGCTAGTTTAACTCTAGTGTAAACCATGGCATGCATAAGACTACCAACAACACTAAAATATGGAATGTTCGATGTACGTTCTATTTCTTTGTCCATCTTTGGACAAAGATCATATGACAACTTGAAATGAGCGGTGAGAGGCATCAAGATGGGCTTACAAAAGCCTATGTTAAATCTGTCAAGAATTTTCTGTATATAGTTCTTTTGAGACAAAAACAACTTCTCAGTCTGTCAATCCCTTTGTATCTCCATGCCGAGAACCTTTTTTACCAAGGTTTTTCATTTCAAACTCCTTACTGAGTTGAGATTTTAAATTGTTGACCAAAACTTGTCATGAGAAGCAATGAGCATATCATCGACATATAGCAACAAGTACACGAAAGACCCATCTGCACATTGTCGAAAATAGACAAAATTGTCATATTGTCATCTAGTAAAGGCTTGCCCAATCATAAAGGTATCAAACCTTTTGTACCACTGTCTTGGAGCTTCATTAAGCCTATAAAGAGATTTCTTCAAGTGACAAACACAATGCTCCTTACTAGGAACAACAAAGGTGTTTCATGTAGATTTCTTCCTTGACTTCTCCATATAGAAAAGCAGTTTTCACATCAAGTTACTCCAACTCCAAATTAAACAGAGCAACAAGAGCAAGAAGCACACGAATGAAGGTATGACGAACAACAGGCGAGAAAATTTCATTAAAATTAATACCTTCCTTTTGTTTAAAACCATAAATAACCAAACGTGTTTTCCACCTTGCTTCTTCAACCTCGGGGATGTCATCTTTCTTTTGTAAATCCATTTACAACTCAATGGTCACTTGCCTTTAGTAAGCTCACATAAATCCCAAGTATTGTTCTTATAAAGACTTTTAATTTCTCCATTCATTACCTCTAGCCACTGGGATGAATAAGCACAAGAAATAGCTTCAAAATAAAAGGACGGTTCAATACCTTTAGGAACTTCTTATGCAACTGAGAGTGCATAAGGAACCAAGTGGTCGTCATTGTCAGTGTATCTAGTAGGCTTCTGGATAATTCTCCTTAAATGATCTTAAGCGATAGAATGCTCCTGTTGAGGTAAAACAAGAGTAGTGATATTAGAGACATGACGATCTCACCTTTAACTCCACCCTTTTATTAGTATCCTGCTAGCCAACTGTACCAGTAGAAGAACCAAATCTTTTCCAGAAGAAAGTAATGAATTTTTATTGAATGTCACATCCCTACTAAGAATGACTTTGCATGATTCAGGGTCAGTACACCATAAACTATATCCTTTTGATTCAGAAGCATAACTAAGAAATAGCACCTATCAAGAGATCCAAAAACTCTTAAATTATAGTAGTCAATAGGATTACCTGACTAAACTTCCTCTAGAATTCTGAAATCAAGAGATGAATATGGGGAGCGATTGGCCAAATAACATGCTGTAGAAATCGCTTCATACTAAAGATCACGTTGATGCCATAATCCAGCATTAGAGAGCATACAACGAGCTCTCTCAAGTAGAGTCTTGTTCATTCATTCTACAACACCATTTTGCTGGGGCTTACCAACCAGTTTCTTATATCTAGCAATTCCAACTTGAGAGCAGATTCATTAAAATATGTTTCACAGAACTGTAATCCATTTTCTGTTATAAGCTTCTTCAACTGTAACCCATTTTCTGTTATAAGCTTCTTCACCTTCTTCCCAATTTGGTTCTCAACAAGGACTTTCCACTTCTTAAAAGTAGGAAAAGCTTCATTTTTTTGCCTCAAGAAATAAACTCAAACCTTATGGGAGAAGTCGTCAATCAAGGTCATCATATAACATTTTCCTCCAATAGAGGGAACTTTAGAAGGTCCCCAAAGATCTTAATGAATGTAATCAAGGATACCTTTGGTACGATGTACAGCAGTAGAGAAGCTGCTTTTTTCTACCTTTCAAAGACACAATGCTCACAAAATTCCAATTTACCCGTACCAACACTAAAAATACCTTTCTTGCTCACAAATTCATACCTTTCTCACTCATATGTCCTCATAAGATATGCCATAGATGAGTAAGATCACTATCAGACAATAAAGATGTAGGAACAGCGACTGAACCTTTGATAGTTGAACCTTTCAAGACATAAAGGTTACCAAGCCTATTACCTTTCATAATGACCAAGGTACCTTTAAATACCTTCAAAACTCCACCTTCAACTGAATACTTACACCTAAGTGAGTCAAGGGTGCCTAAGGAAATTAGGTTACGTTCAAATTAGGAATATGTCACATATTGGTTAATGTCCTGATACAACTATCGCGGGTCTTGATTTGCACACGACCTATGCCAAAAACCTTGCACTGAGCGTCATTGCTTATCAAAGACAATTCCACGGTCAATAGGTTCATAGGTGGAGAACTAGTCTCTGCGAGAAGACATGTGGTAGGTACAACCAGATCTAAAATTCACTTAGTCGTACTGTTTTTTTCAAAAGAGGTAATCGAAAATATATTGCCATCAGACTCAGTGTCAGCAAAGCCGGCTTCAGTAGTGAGTTTTTGAGGTTGCTTTCCTTTTTCATATCTCTGCTTTTTATTTTTCAATTTATAACACCCAGAAATATCATGCTTATTTTTCTTACAATATCGACAGGTCTTAGAATTATGTCCCCTAGACTTTGATCTAGATTTCTTTTTACTTGTGCTTCATTTTTCAACCAGTCTACCCGTAGCAAACAAGCCCTTGGCTTTATCATCTAAATAAACCTCAAGTCAAATTTTTCCTTAGACAACAAGTTAGACTTGACCTCTTTAAAAGACAACGTATCATTATTTTCATATAACATAATCTCCTTGAAGTGTTTATAGGTAGATGGTAAAAAGACAACCAGTAAAACAACCTTGTCCTCATCATCAACCATAACATCTAAATTTTCTAGGTCAATAATAATTGAATCAAACTTATCAAGATAAGATTGAATGAGAGTACCTTCTACCATACAAAATGTGTATAAACGCTCTTTGGGATGGATTTTATTCGCTAAACTCTTGGTCATGTACAGGGATTTGAGCTTTAACCAAAGTTCGGTAACAGTGGTTTCATGAACCACCTCACGAAGCACCTCCTTAAAAAGACAGAGTCGGATAGCGGAAAGTGCCTTTTCATCTAACTCCTCCTATTGCTCATCAGTTATTGAATCGAGTTTCTATGATTTCCTATCTGGAGTTGTTGGACTCGGGTCTCGATACTTATTTCATGGCCACATTATGAGAGGCTTTGTTGGAAGGAAAGTGAGAAGAAAGTTGAAAGCATCAAAGAGGTAATGAAAAACTTGGGTGGGGCTTGGGTGACTTTAATAAAAATTAAAAAAAATGTCACGGTAAAAATAGAGAAGTCGTGCAAGTTGTGAAGTCACGGTTGTGACTTCTTAAGTCATGGTCATGCTCCACAATAGGAGGAGCTTATGCGCGATCGTGCTAGTGCATGATCGTGTGCTCCTGGAATTAAAAGGCCAGTGTACGATCGTGCACTCCTGAAATACACACCAATTTGTAACAATCATATCTCTCAATTCGATGTCCAAAAATTACAAAATTTATACCATTAGAAAGCTAAGAGAATAAGCTACAACTTTCATGAAGACAACTTTGTCTAATTCTATCTACATCAATACAGTTTATTTATGGAAGTCAGGATACAATTTTCTATCCCCTTTTTCCTCTACTGCCTATTATACAGTTTCACAAAAACCAAAAGACCTGAATCCAACAAGCACAAGCCATACTTACAAAAATCCCAAGATAACAATTTACTTAAGAAAATATATCCAAAAGCCATCAAACAACTCACAATTTTATTCCCGGTCGAAGTAACAACTTAACAAAGAAGAAAATTTAAACATGTTTAAAAGAGAAATTCTTCAACTCTTCTTTCATTTCCCAAACAAAACAAGGTTTCATTTCTCAAACAATGCAGAGTTTATACACACTTTAATTACATATCAAGAGTCGAAACAGTAGCATAATTCAAAAATACATCATGAGTGCTCATGCTTGATACGCTTACAAAGCTACCAAAAATGATCGAACTAACTTAATTACAAAAGATAGATTTCTTGGAGTTTTTCGAAGTTTGCAAGGTTTAATGATCTGCTTGTTCTTCACTTGAGGAGTAGGAAAAATATTGGGGTGAGCTGCAAAGCTCAGTAGCTAATACGCTTATAGTCATTGGTGATAAGCCACACAAAACAAGCATAGATATATATATTAAATTATTTATAACTCTAGCTCAAAGAACTCATAGACAAACATGTTATCACATTAATCATGTCATGAATATTCAACTATCAAAACATAACACTCAAATGTATGTCGTGCTCAATCAAATCACAATGAAATGCATAAACATAATGACTTAAGAGAATCCCATTGAACGAAATGAAAAAACAAAGTTTACACCTTGAAAAAAATGAGTCTGATTCTCAGGAGCTCATATGCCACAAGTGGGCAGCCAGGAGAAAGCTTTAAGTCAACGTGCACGTGATGAACGAAATTGTATCTCTCTTGTCCACACAAGCAATTTTCGATGCTCAACTCATTTTATCACATATTCATACTTTCATGCTTCTTGTGCTTTTTCTTCTTTTCATTTATACAAAATGTAGTAAAATCTTTCAAGACATAACAAGATAACAAATCATAGTGCATTTTTCCCACATTCATAATGATTCAAAGTTTAGCAAATAAAATACATACAAGTAAATAAATCAGCCCATCATCACAATAACTATAAACATATTGCCCACCTAATTAATAGTAAATCCAAACTCAAGTTTGTCTTTCTTCTTGCTCTTGCGTATTTGGATTTTCTTAGTTTCCTTTAAAACAAGCAAACTTTCATTCAAACTTATATACGAATAGAACTTCCTTAAAGCTTTAATATAAAAAAAAGAGCTTAGACTTAATATACTCTTGGTTTATCTAAGCTAGAAGAACTAAGATCTAGTTGAAAATTCATAAAAAACAAGAATAGGTTTCTTCTCTCCTTTCTCCCTTCCTTTTCGACACATAAAACTCATTCTCACTAGTTTCTTCTTCTACCAAAGCAAGAAGAAAAGATAGAGAATACCTAAAAACTCAGCTGAACCTTTTCCTTCTTCTCTTTCTCCTTTTTCTTTCTTTCCTTCTTCTTCTTTCTATGCTTCGGTTTATCCTTCTCTTCTAGGTCCTTTTATGACTTTCTCTCTTTCTTTCTTACTTTACACAACTCTCTTCATCTTCTTTTCTTATTAATGTAAGACAACTTTTAATCTTTCAAGTTTACCCTTCTATATTTGATTTGATGCTTACATTCTCCTAAACTCAATTCTAGCATTTTTATTTAATCCATGCCAACATTTTTAAATAAAATATTCATGAATAAACTCCAATAAATTCTAATTTAATAAATTTTAATTTCTAAGAAAAAGTTTGGGGTCTAACAAGAGCCCTCTTTAAT
Source organism: Erythroxylum longipes (assembly GCA_027563885.1). Classification (NCBI taxonomy): domain Eukaryota; kingdom Viridiplantae; phylum Streptophyta; class Magnoliopsida; order Malpighiales; family Erythroxylaceae; genus Erythroxylum; species Erythroxylum longipes. The sequence goes on from JAOQMS010000007.1 coordinate 29,910,360, forward strand.
CCAATCTGGATGAGAACGACCTTCATCTAGACTCTCCATATTAAAAAAGTAATCTTGCCATTAAATTTCTCGATATCTAATTTTATAACGATAGCCATCTTGAATCATAACTTTGATACCACTTGTTATGATATAAAGTGATAACAGAAGCAGGATAGAGATCAAGATGAGCGAGAAGTAAAATAAATTTGGGCAAGAATAGTAGCAAATATGAGACCCAAGGATTTATGTAGCTCACCCAAGTTGGGATACTTGACAAATAACGATGAGCAAAAAATTCACTATAACAGAGAAGAGTACAAATTCAATCCTCTAAGCATAATGAGGATATAAATTTTGTGTATAATCTCACAAAATAAAACTCTCTCCTAAAATAGAATTTAATAAAAATTTGAGCTAATATGGTATAAATAAACTTAAATTTTTGCAAGTTTCTTAGTGTTTTCATGCATAAAAAATGGAGAGGCTCAAGATGTATTTATAATTTAAACTCTCACCAACTTTGCCTTACACCATAAGCTAATTTAAGTCATAAGAAATGGTTGAGTTGTCCACTAAAAAAACATGCATTAATTAGAGCATTAAATGTTTTGCTTGAGAAGTTTGACCCTGGATTCCTTAACAAATATGCCAATATTTATTGTTGATGAAGAAGAGTTCGAGTCATACACTCACCAATCATTTAATGTCGATGAAGAAAAGTTTGAGTTATACACTCAACTGAATCAAAGCAGGAATATATGTAGGAACAACACTATAACAAAATATATGTAGGAATATATGTAGATTGGCAATTATATTCTTGGAATGCAAATGTTGAAACTGAAGCGATCAAAATGAACAACACTATAATAGGTCCTGCTATAGCAGCAGCCTTCACCTGCATGGTCAAAGTACTTCCACAAATGTGGGAACTAATACATACCAAGGTTGTGTGTGTTTTATCATGTGTAACCAATCAATGTAGTGATCAGAGATAAACTAAGTAATTTACATTCTCATATATCTGTGGTTTACTTCAGGAAAAGGAACCTTCTCGAGTCATGGTTGATTCTCATATATCTTTGGTTTGTTTAAGGAAAAGGAAAGGTATATGAAAATGAACGATGACTTGAGAAGTATTCCTAAGCCATTGATCGTAACCACTGGAAAATTTTCCCACTTGAAGCTCACAATCGACATTCCATACCGTGTAGAGAAAACAATTCAAAAGCGTAATAATGTAAGGAATGCATGAAAATCCCTCCGTCATTCCCATTTTCTCGACTCTAAAAGTTCATAACAGCCTCAGTTTTCTTTCAACTCATAATTAAAAGTTGTGTTACAGTTGTTGGATAAATATATTGCTGATAAGAGAATAACTGGGAACTCTCAGCCTTTGTGTTCAGTACTGCTGGATTTGTGATAGGCTTCAGCTTATCCCATCCTCTTTATCTTCTCTATTTCAAACAGATTTTCGGGTGGGATTCTGTTGCTCTTGCATGTTTCTCTGCGTTATTCTGGCTACTAGCGCGTGTTTTGTGTTTTCTACCGGGTTGCTTCTTTGTTTTAGGATTTTTTCTGGGCTGAACTTTAATTTCCGCCGGCTTTCTTCTAGATTCTTTCATTAAGTCTTCCATATTTACAAGAAAATATTTAATATAATTTAAACTTTTTTAAAATAAAATATAGAATTAAACGACTTAGGTTAATAATAATAAAATGTAGCTATTTTAACCCAAATGTACTATGTAAATAATTTATATAAAATATGCTATAATTTATATAAAATAGCAAGTGGAAGCTGAGCAAACATCAGTTTCAATATCTTACGTGTAGCTTAGTCATATCTAGTTGTAATAACCTTAACTTGGGTGGGTTTACGTCTGTTTTCTGAATCACTAATATGACTGTTAGAATTATCAATATCAGTTGAGATTTTAATTGATTGACCAAGTATCCGCTAGTTTGTTTAGCAACTCTTTTTTTCTTTTTTTTTAAAGTAGTTGAGTTTATTTCCGTTGTTCCTAGTCATTAGGAAGTAGTTAAGTGTTTTAGTTGTTCCTAGATATTAGGAAGTAGTTGAGTTTGTTCCAATAATTAAGAAAGCAATCTTTTCCTGAATACCTATATAAAGGCCGTTGTTTGCACTAAATATTATTCACTCGTTGTCATACATTTTTGTTGTCATCATTGATGTTTTTTAATCTTCTTCTTATGAAAAAGTTCACTGGACAATTATTTTTGATAATTATGAAATAATTAGTTACTCATGTGACCATTACTCGAAGGTTACATTTAGTTTTCAAGTTTATATGGTAAAAAAGAAAAAGAATCATTTCGTGAAGCTTTTGGAAAAATTAGAATAAAAATGTTGGAGTGAAGTGTTTGAGAATTGCTTCTTTTATCAAGTCAAATTTGGCAATTGTGGCTTTTTGATCAGGGGAGTTCTATACTCAGTAAGGTAAAGAAATTAGATTAAAAGAAGGAGATGAACGTGAAAATTTCATAAAGTGCCTGCTTTGTCTGCTGTCCCTAGTGAAAGGTCAGAAAGCATGAGAAAGTGCATAAGATCCCAGAAGCAAAAACAGTTGATGTGATAGCAACATATAAAGTTGGCAATGAGTCTTTATAGTCTTGAGAACTTGAATCTAATCAAAATTTGCATCAAAATTGAAGCTCGAGTCAGGTTCGATTTGAGTTTAGATTCAATTAAAAAAACCTGCTAAAAAATATCAATTTTCAGTAAAATGTAACAATGTACTGCTAAATCATCGTATTAACTAGAAACTGAACATACACAGTTAAATTCAGGCCAGCTTCTCGACCTCCCAAAATATAGAAGAAAACTCTCACAAAGCCATCCAGGGCATAGCCTAGTAGTTGAAAAGATAACCGAGAGTAAAACCTTCCTGGATTGTCAGCTGCAAGGTGGGGAGTTCAAAATTTCGCAAAGATGGATTTGACGTCTTTATAAGCAGTAATTACATGAAACAGGCGTGCACATTCCGCAATTTACAATATTTTGATGGGTCGGGGCTAAAGGGCCTTCGGAGTTAGGGGTCAACCCTTTTTTAAAAGAAAACAAATTTGAATTGTCAACTTTCTACTATCAAAAAGCCAATACCAATACTTAATTAAGATTTATAATGAGTTGGGTTAATTCAAACATTTTAAATTTTCAGTTTGAATCTAAAATAAATTTTTAGAGTCTAAATTAAATTCTAATTGATTAGATCTTAATTGATTCAATCCTTACTAAGTTTTAACTATTTTATTCTCTCATCAAGCTTCATGATTATTGAGTTAGGCCGAGCCTATTCTTAGCCCTATTTGGCCCAACAATCTTAATAGATAACTCAAACTCGATCTAGGCAAGATATCATTTTGATTTTATTTTTTAAAAATGACATCCTTTTGAATTTAAATTTCTTAAATATTTGGACTAAAATAATATTATTATGAGAGAAAAGAGTTCCTCACTAAATTTTAAACTAGGCTAAACTTAGTTGGGCCGAGATTAATTTGCTAAGCCTGCTTCTGACTAAGTCCAGTTTCAAAGGTGTTCCAAAAAGGGTCAGCACTCGGCAATGTACGAGTCCAATTCCATTTAACCTTGTTCCACACGCCTGAAGATTCTCTGAATCAACAAAGGGTCGTGTAAAACCAAACAACATCTGGAAAGCTGAGATACGTTCATACGACCCCTCGTTGCGGTTTACCTAACACCGTGTCTTTCTTTTGCAATTAAAGTCCATTTTAAATTATTTATAATACTTGAAACACTTAAAAAATTTCATAAAAACAATTATAAGTTTTGATTATTAATTATTATCTTTAAAATGCAATTCGTTTTATGAACAAGAAAATAATAATATCAATTTTAGCATTCTTAAATTTGTTTTTTATTTTACTTTATAAAATAAAATCATATTAGATCAGGACAAGTTGGGCTCAAGTTCGATCTCGGACTTGACGGTTTATTGTCATCCTTAGTGAAATCTTACATTTTCGACCATAACGATATGCTAGGACAATGATTCAATTAATAGAATTGCCCTAGTCTATTTATCAATTCAAATGTTTCGAATTTGAGTTATAATTAGGAAATTATTTATTATTTTAGTGATTTGGAGGGTAATAGAATAAGAGTAGATTAAAGATAGACTTATAAATATTAATTAAACTAATTTTATTATTTTTACTCTAAAACATTAATTTATAAAATAATTTATTTAAAATACCTAATTTATAAATTGTTATACATATTTAACAATTTTTAAAAACAATTACGTGTATTTGACAAACAATGACCATATGTCTAATTACTTTTTTTTCAACATCATATTAATTCCATAAAATCCAAACTCTAGTTTATGATTTTTTTTCTCTAACAATATTTTATATGCTAGTGTTCTAGAAATGAAATTTCATTTTTTTGTATTCTAACAATATTTTATATGCTAGTGTTCTAAAAATAAAATGAAAATGAAAATGAAAATTTTGGTTTATTTATGTATAATTATTCAAATATAAATAAGTCGTATTACTACAAGTTATTAGAAACTTGAACATACAACCCACATTATAACATAGTTTTATGAGCAGTGCGTCTCATTGGGGTCAAAAAGTGGAAGAGATGGTCAAATTGGACTTTCTTTTGCTTTGAATCATATGTTTCCTATGACCAAAGACCGGTCTTAACCAAAAACGGGAAGCCATAGCCACTAAGCTTTTTTCCTCAGTCAACCTTCCCCTTACTTTTTCTACTCGACATTCAAAAAGATATCTTCCTTGTTTCTTCATGTTATTTCCTTCTATTTATTCCATTATAATCCACTTACCATATCAAGAAACTTACACTTGAATCGATTTTTCATGCCAGCTTTGGCTACCTCTTTCAGTATTTTCATTAGTATTCCGGTTCCTGCATCATAGTGACCAGCTTCCAAGTTCTTTTATTGGTTGCAGAGCTTCGATTTCATTCTCAAAAATCATGTTAGCTTCTTGTTGTTCCTAAGCCTATCCCTTCTTTACCTGTAAATTCTGGTGATTTTACAAGCACTGCTAGTCCTATTTCCAAGTATATATCAAACGGATATCAGAAACTACAGTTTTTTATATTGGGTTAAATCATTCTTTTTCTCCCCTTTCATTTGCATTGAGAAAATGGGTGACTGGGCACTGAAGAATCTGATAGCTGAGCTGAGACAGGGAAGAGAGCTAGCTAGACAGCTCCAAATCCATCTCAACGTGCCATATTCTTCGAGAGAAACTTGCGAAATGTTGCTACAAAGGATCCTGAATTCTTACGAAAAGTCACTATCAATTGTAAATTTTAGCATTTCAGGGTCAGGAACAACAGTTCCCATTCCAATGTCTGAATCGTCGCCATCTCTAACCGGAAGTTCCCGGAGTGAAGACTCCGATCACGACCTCAGAGATGGGTCCAAGAAGAGGTAAAATTAATTCCGATATGAATTTCACGCTACTAATACAGTTCTGAATCTCAACGAATTGGTCGAACCTATTTGTATTGGTGTAATAATCTGACAGGAAGAGTATTCCAAGGCGGATGCAATTAGTTCGAGTCGATCCAGGAATGGGAGTGGAAGGTTCTCTTGATGATGGGTTTAGTTGGAGAAAATACGGACAGAAATACATTCTTGGAACCAAGTATCCAAGGTTGGATTGGATCTCTATCTTGTCTTGTTCTTTCTATGCTTCGAAACCTAAATAACTAAAGGTTTGTGCTTGCAGAGGGTATTACAGGTGTACTCATCGAAACGTCCAAGGTTGCTTGGCGACAAAACAGGTTCAAAGATCTGATAATGATCCAACAATCTTGGAGATCAAGTACCGAGGAAGTCATACCTGTAACCAAGCCACTCGTGCCCTGTCTCCTTCTTATCAACAAGAGCAATCGCAGGACTTGGACTCTTTCATCGAACAGTCAATTCCTTCCTTTCACTTCCCGTCGACATCCATCGTTAAGCCTGAACCTCACAGGTTCTCTCCTTCCATGGCGGATAACAGCTTCATGAGCAACTTTTCTCCCTCGCTTATGTCACCTTCCAGAAGTGGTGCTCCCAGCAGTTTTGGAGGAGACGAAAGTTTTTGTCAGAATTCGGGGTCTGAGCTCAACAATATAATCTCTGCAGCAACCTCCGCCACTAACTATCCGACCATCGGATTCGACTTCAGGTTCGTGAACGACGAGTTTGATCAGAATTTCACCTTCCACAATAATCCTGGATTCTTCTCCTGAGTGATCACTGCTAAGCAAGCGATCGCGTGGAGACCTTAAGCCTCTTGCATTTGGTACCACAAATTCTAGACAAGGAGTTGCTGGAGATTAATAACATGTTATGATTAATTTAGTAGTAGCTTGATCCACTGTGTGGATCCGAAAGTCGTATAGAATCTACAGTCTGATCTGATGAACTAAATGTTATTAATTCTTTTTTTGTGATATATATATATAGTATGATCTGTTTATAATGATGAAATGATTGCTTAAGAAGCATAATTGGGAAAAGGTAAACATATGATCATAGGAAAGTCATATAGAATCTGTGTTTGTTAAGACCTTATAATTTAGAATCTAAGATTAATTTGGGAGGGGTGAGAAGAGCAGCTTAGATGGTCCAAATTTCAATGTGTAAATTTTGATTTACATTGTACATTTCTTAGTGGGATAAAGGTACAAGAATAATCAAAAGATTTAAGTCATTAATTAATCAATAATTTATAAAAGGATAAAAAATTTGTAAGTACTTAATTTTTAAATTTTTAAAAAATTTTAATACAGTAAATAAAATTATTATCCAAAATTTGAATTAATTAAAATTTAAAATTAAGTATTTATCTAAATTTAAAAGAATTTTACGTTCAAAAAGTTCGATTCATCCTGAACTTTAAAAAATTTAAGCTTCAAGCTTAAATTTATTAAAAATAATTTAAGGCTTAAACTAATCAGTCCCATTGTTTGAAAGTCTTAAAATAATCAAAGGATGTTAAGTTTTGTTGAAAGAAAAGGTTGGTCTTTGGTTTATTAACCCATTCAACAAAACTAACACCAAAGACTAAGTGAAATGACACATAAGAAGCCAAAATCCTATTGACAGACCCATCGACAGTCGATTTGCTTGTCCAGGAGAAGCACCTTAAAAGTCAAATATGAACTAAGAAAAATAAATGTTCTCCTTGGAATCCAATTTCAAATCAAAATGAACCAATGTGGTCCACGAACCGTTAAGGAAATTCATGCAACATCTATCTCATATCACAATACATGGGACCATATGTTCCTTAATTACCATAGTACTGTTGAAATAATATTCCAAGTAAAGTTTACCAATTCAGCAAAATTAATGGTTGAATACTTAAAATACACACACCAGAATTCATGTACTTGGAATCATTTTAAAATCATTAAAACAAACAAATGGTAACCACTAAGTTTCCATTTAGTGGTCCTTTCGTGTTTCCTCCACTCAAACACCCAATTCCGAGCTAACCTATTTAACTATAGTGGTTGGGACAGGAAAAAAAGATTGGGACAGATAGGTGTTTTATGTATGTAAGTATCATTTTTAGGATAGATAGAAATGAGTTTCTGCTTCAATATTGGTACAAATTGCAAGAGAGAGTAGGTACTTCTTTCCTTTCATAGATGCTTACCATTTCTTGGTAAAAAAAAATGAAAAACAGATCTGTAGAGAAATGTTCAAGGGAAGAACTTATAATCAATTAAGCAGAATTTGTACAAACATATAATACTATTGGTAGGATTGATAATGAATCAAATAGAAGATATCATTTTTAGTCAATTATATTATAACGATATTATTTTATCGACTCAATCCTTTTAGTTTTAAATTTAATCTGAAAATCAATCAACTTAAATATAACCTATTCAAATAGATTAAAAATGTCAACCCTAATTATTGTTAACATAACTTGTATAAATTTCTTGATTTATAGTTTTTTATTGATAAATAAAATGATTTTATCCAAGGATATGAACTAGACTACCTTTCTATTTCACGATCCTATGGATCTATACTCGAGAGGTCTTAATCTTGATCTTGATCTTGTAAGTATAATCTCTTCCTACAACTTTAAGAATTCAATATTCTTGTAAATCAACACTTAATTTTGAGTTATTGTTCACCAAAAAGAATTATAAAAATCTTATTAATTATTCATTTGTTTGCATACACTCGTAACCATAATGATCTTTTTAATTTTCTTTGTCATCAATTACTAAGCTAATTAATAACAACACTAAAGTAATGCATTTCAATATTCCCGTGACAAAAGGAAACTAATAAAAATCTTCTTAGCTTTAATTCATCATTTTAAGAAAGTAAAAACGTATTTTGTTTTTAATTGTAGAAGTACAAAAAGAAAAGGTCTTAATCATGGTCATAATTGTAATAAAAAAAGGGTCTTAATTACTCAATCATATATAGTAGCGTTAGTTTTAATAATAACAAAAACATTAATTTAAAAAAAACTCAAAAACATTGGCTAATAGTCACAAATCAAAAGAGTTTAAAATTCAGGTTCGTTATTTTTCATAATCATATCGAATAAACTATCAGATATACACACACGTAAATTAAAAAAAAAAAGCTTAAAAAAAGCTTTTGCACGAAGACAAAAGTAAATTTTGATTCAGGGCACTGAATTACAGTGCTGGAGTGAAGTTACAGAGAAAAGAAAAGAAAAAAAAGCTCAAGATTCCTGATCAATCACCAGTGTTTCCCTACGTACAAGTCACAAAGACTAGTCTACTGTTACATGTTGCTCGTAATTAAGAATATAGGTAAATGCCTATACTCAAAATTTATTAATACAACTTCAGAGAAAAAGGGGAGGAGTTGTTAGGCATGTAGGGTACGTAGTGAAGCAGGTTTAGCAGAAAGTTTGCTGAACTTGTTGGACGAGATCTTCTGCACTAAGTTGGCATTCAATTCCAATCTGTTAAAACAAAGCAGAAAATGTTCAATCGGTATCTTCGAGGAGGACTCCGTGCAACTCCATAGTCATTCCACACTAGAAAACAACAAAAAGTTTTTGAACTTTGAAACCACAAATGGGTTTGTGTAAGAGTAAAATACCCTCATTGCAACCCCCTCAGGTGGTAGCTTTTCGAGAAACGTGCAATGAGCTTCCAAGTCAGTGCTCAGTACTAGTAATGCATGCAGTACAAAGTAGTAGTAGTAGAAGTAGATGCTTCCTTTTTCTCATGATTTTATGCTGAAATCTTACAAGAAATGATCTCATAATTCACCAGAAACAAGACACATTCAAGTCAACTCTAACCTACTAACTCTACTATGAGCCAAAACGTTATAAATATGAGATGGGATATAGCAGAAGAAGCGAATTCATAACTATAGTTTTTGTAAATTGTCTTTTCTTGTCAGCAACTTTCAATGCCAGTGTAAATCATATTGAGGAATCTCAATCTGCAATCGAAAGGTTGTTCTTTATGGAAATAATGAAGAAACTATTTAGTGCTAATAAGGTTTTTTACCTTGATAGTAAATGAATTAAGCATGGTTTCTTCAATGGTGTTAATGGTCACATCTAAAATCTCGAGGGATAGATCTTCGAGGGCAGAGATTATCTTCACGGCTTGACCACGAATCCTTGGAGATGCTGTTTTCAAGAGAACATTCGGACCAGAGAACTTAACCTCCACGTCTGCGACTGAGGATTTGGAGTTGGCAACGAGTTCGTTCATGTTGTCGTTGATGGAGGAAGAAGCTGATGAGGTTGGAGAAGGATCAAGAGCTGTAGCCATTGTTGTTGGAGAGCTAAGGTAACCTTGCGGTAGTACTCTAGGCCAGTAGGGACTCCCTGGTTGTGGTGTTCTTGGGCTAATAGGTAAGTTAAGTCTAGGACTAAGTGGTGGTTTTCTAGGGCTAAGTGGAGTCAAAACCAACCTAGGGCTAAGGACTTCACTGTATACTTTTCTTTGCTTCTTGGCCTCCAAGGATTGCAGAACTTGTTGCAACTCGTTGATGTAATCCACAACACCTCCGATTATGGATGCTTGATCCCCCTATGTTCCGCCATTATTGAACATGAAAAGCTTATGTAACCAATAACAAAGGAAGACCAGAAAAAAAGAACCAGAAACACTAAGTTACTGCCACTTTCTTGATTCTGTTCGTTTAATACATTTATTTACTCGTGAACTGTCCTTGAACAAAGAGAACCATAAAGAGAACAAACACTTCTATGTACAGACGGAGAAACATAAAAAGATATATAGCAAGAACCAGAACGATAAACATGATATACCAATACTAAAATAGCATCAAGTTCCAGGAAGCTTCATGAGTAGGTATGAGTTATATGAATATGGCTTACTCTTTTGACATAGAAGCAAGGCATAAGCGATCTTAACACCGACAAATGCTCGTTCATTTGCTTTCTTCGGTTACGTTCGACGGTGATATGAGAAATTCGCTGTTGCCTATCTGGGTTTATCTCATCGGAAGTTGCTGTGACTGTAGTCTTCTGTCGCTTATTGCTTCTCGGCGATGTTTCAAGCTCCGTCTCCGATTCTTGCAAGGCACTTGAAGATGTAGACTTATCCGACACCCGTCTCCTAGTTTTCTCCTTTTCCTTGGAGCTGACAACAACATGGACCAACGGCGTAGCCGGAGGGAACTCGGTGACGCTACCTAAACTCTCAAATACAGCGAATAGGTCTTCATCGTCGACAAATTCAGGTTCGTCAAGGAAACCAGACAAACTGTCGGTCATCGTTTCCCGAGAACAGCTAGTGGTAGTAAGAGATGAGTAATTGACAGAGAAAGGTTAAAGAAAGGAGAGGTTATGGATGAGACGATGATCATCAAGTGGAAAAAGACACAGAGAAGGTGAATTTCAGGCGTGGGGTTGTCAAGATCAACAGAAAATAAGAGAAAGCTGACGTGAAAGAGACTAAACTATCACCATCAACCGTTTTTGATGATCGACGAATCCTTGAGGTTTCAGGAATCCGAAACACAAATGGCCGAGAGACGTACAAGCAAAACCAGTAAAAGGAGACTGAAGGTGTTACAGATAGAAAGAGATATATAATAAGCCAAGAGCTTAGCTGAGAAAGAAGACCTAAAAGAGGCTGGTTTTGTTAGTAAACATAGCTCAAGGTCTAAAACCCTAGCTCTCCTCATCTTCAATTCTTTTGTAATATGTATATAAGAATTGTCTTGGATAAGGTCATTAAACTAAGAACCCTAAAGATCTTTGAAATTATATTTTTTATTTATGATTTACTACTCAACAACTCTTTATTTATATAGACTCATAAATCTAAGATGTTTGAATATAAAAATTAATACTTAAATGACTTAACAATTACTTATTCAATACATTAAACATTACAAAACTTTGAACAATGATGGGAGTATAAGAAAATATTTAATTGGGAACGCTAGTGTTAATTAGTCAATTTTAAGTTTTTAGGTTTTAATATTTTTTATAATTAATTAATTAGTATTTTATCCAGAAAATAAAATAGAAAAAAAAGATCTTTAATAACCAAGTAGAATTTTTTTTTATTTCACTTAATTTTACTCATATATAAGTAAATTTCTCTCTTAAAGTAATCAAATTAGAATATATAAGTTGAGATTAAAGAGAAAAGAAAAGGAAAACAAAAACAGTTGCTGGTTGGTAGGTTATGAATTGAATAAAGATTCTAAATATAAATGTGTTGCTTGCCAGGTTTCGTGACTATGACAGCATGACTGTCTGTCTAGGTTCGATGGTTTCAGCCGCCCAGCCATGAACTTATCGTGATAAATTACTTAAAAACATATTATGGTATAAAATATTAAAAATATTTATTAAAATTTGATCTAATTATTCTATTGTATTTTATCATTTAATATGATTATTGAACACATAATAATTTGAATGATTTTTTAAACTTAATTTTAATAATAATTTAGGTAAAAATAATATGATAAAAATTTAACAAAATATATTTTTAATATTTGTAATATCACAAAATAGTTTTAAGTTATTTTGAGCAATAATTATTTTTGAAAGCTCAAGTATTCACCATTCTTTACGTGCACCATATATATTTATGACTTATTGTTGTTTTGGTACCTTAGAACTTCATATTCTCACTTTTTTTTTTTTTTGGGTTTCATGATCAAGAAATTACATAAAGAATATAATATTTGATATAAAAGACCATAATAAAATTTTAATTACAAAAGGACAAAGAGAGTGAAATAAATGAAGAATGAGAAGACATAGGGCAGAAAAAGAAAACGACCTGCAAGTTGTGTGAAGGAGAGTTTGCTAACTGCGAAGAAGAAGCAGTGGAAGACAAAGAAGGTATCAACAGGTCGGCTTTCAATGCGCAAACACGCCATCTCCGTGTCTATCATAATCTTTAATAGTTGCTAGTTTCTTCAATAAATTACAAACGTCAAATGTTCTTTATTTTTTTTGGATTTTTTAAAATTTTTAATTATATGTTCAAGTTTTTAGAAATTAGATAATTTATTTTCTTTATTTATTTTTACTTATATAATTTACGAAATATGTAAAGACTAATCTTTAAAAAAGTTACATGATTTTTTAAATAATTTTATTTATCAAACAATTGAAAATATATAATTATTAATGAGACTGTTAAGAGGATAAAAAATTATGTTAATAAAGACGAAAAGTCAATTAATTTACTCTTTTTAAATATCTTTATTCATATTTTTTTTTCAAAAATTACTATTCATATATATATTCTCTAAGTTATATTAATAAAATGTAATGAGCACTACAAGAAAATAGTAAATTACATACGGAAATTACCGACGGAAAAAGCCAATATACCGTCGGTAAATTTATTTAC
>JAOQMS010000007.1:29946038-29977450 GCA_027563885.1 Erythroxylum longipes
TGCATAATTTTTCTTTAACGGTACCGATTAAATGGATTCCATGGAGTTCGAAGAAGGAATTTGACAAGATTGGATAGTTATTGACAGCTTTAAACTTGGTAATCTTCTGTTCTTCGTTCGGGTCCTCGTGCACATGAATCGTCAGAACACGTGTCATATCAGAAAGAGCAGTCCTAGCTTCATCATTTCTAGGATCAGGTTTGATGATTGCAGTGTAACGAGCAGTTTCAGGCATCTTCCTTAAACAGTAAAACGTTAACGCAGCTGGAAGAGCACCGATCACTAGTACCACCCTCCATAGAACATTTTCCTGAAAGATTTTAGAAAGAACCATTGGGATTAATCCTGAGAAGATAATCCCAACGCCTTGCATCGTAAACAGTCCGGCCAAGAAAGTACCACGACTCTTCTTATTACTGTACTCACTCATGATCGTAGCACAAAGTGGGTAAGTTCCACCGAGACCAAAACCTAGCCAAAACCTGAAGAAACACAAAAAGCCTATAACAACTTCGGATGATCCAAACGGCACGCCGGAAAAAATTGCACAGAAGAAAATGATTACAAGGGTCAATGCGTAAGATTTTTTCCGACCGATCCTATCGCCAATCCAACCGAAAAACAACTGACCACAAAAAGTTCCGGTTAGTGCCACGCCGCTGACTAGGATGTTAACGTATTGTGGGAGTGTACCAGGCCGTCTAACGAGAGGATCATGGAAGTAAATGCGTCCCAGCAGCTTGGAGACCGAGTTTATGCAGAAGATGTTGTATGCGGTGGTGAGAAATCCCAGTCCAGTGATGGCCAAGACGGTGAAATGGTACTTTTGTTTGGGAGCACCGTCCATGGCATTGAGAAGAGATAAATTGTTAGAAACCATCTTGTTGATGATGTTGTCGGAGCGAGACTCGAGTCGCTTTATAATGGTGTTGGACAAAATAGTGGCTAATTTAAACCTTGATAGAAGCATAATTGCTCGAGGTATATTCTGATACCAAATTTTCCGTTAATCCATGAATAATGTTACGTAACTACTATATATTATATTATATATGAATTTTATTATTTAATAAATAAAAAATATAAAATAATAACTAAATTCAATTATAATATGCGTGATAAAAGCTTAATATGAATTATTTTTTTCTAAAATTTAGATTTTGTTTACATTACTTTTTAATTTAGTAAAGTTAAAACATTTTCATAATTAATTTTTTTATTCAAAATAAACGGTATTGAAAGCTAGTTTTTGGTAAGTTGTGGTTTGTCTTCTTCGAGAACAGCAACATGGCTAGGTTTGATCAGCTTCGATTTTGGATGTTAAAAATAGGGATACATGAGTCCTTCAGGTGACGGTGTTTCATGGAGGTTTCTCAGTTCCTTCCCTCGGTTACAACGATTGGACCCTTTTAAATTATTCCATTTGTGTCGATTTCTTGGTTCGATTAAATATTTGATGCGAAAAGGATAATGAGAAATGGTCTTAAGCACTTTCCTTTTAATTAATGATCTGGTGGGTTTATTTTTAATACTAATTTCATTTACTTAGATAAAATAACTTGACTGAAGAATTTTTTTCAACTTTTAGTATTTGGAAATATCTCCTCAGAGATTGGAAATCAAAACCTAGTACTTGGAAGTTGGAATTACCTCCTGAAAAATTGGAAATAAAAAATCTAATTCATCACAAAAAGGGTTGGGTTGGACTCCAATCCCTTAACTGAACTTGAATTCAATTCCTTTTAAATCTAAATTCAAATTTAAACGAAATTAAACGCTCAAATTTAGTCAAAAATAAATCGATTTAATTAATTTATTATAATTAATTAGTTCAAAAAATAATAAAATCTAAAATTAAAACTCCATTTAATTAACTAAACTCAACCCAATACCTTATAACAAATTGAGCAAATTGGACCAAACTATTGAAACCTAATTATTTTGTTGTTCCTATATACAACAATCATGTGCATTTAAATAAACAACAACATCTACAACCAATAAAAGTCCTACTCAAATGCAAAATTTGAAGAGGTTCATTAATACGAATTCTTACTTCTACCTAGTAAAGAAATTATTTTTAATAAATTCACATGTAATGCAAAATAATAATAATACAAAATATAGTTAAATACGTATAAATAAAAATTAAAAATATTCCGTGCAATTCATAATGTAGTACATATAAGGTTAACAACAAAAGATTAAAAAAAACAAATAAATATATAAACAAAAAAAGTCAAGTGTAAGAATAAATCACAATAGTCCGTGCAAAACTTAAAAAAATGATAATGATCTCTTTATAAGCGACCTTTTATTTATATCTTAGTATATCAAAGTTTTCTATTATAGGTCAGGTCTTCAGTAAATTTCAACAGAGTCATATCATTCTTGATTACTTCTCATAATTCTTCTTAAGCCATCTTTTTTTTCTTTCCTTTTACATACTCTAAGTATTATTTTCTAGCATCTTCTTACGAGTACATTTGGATGTTTCTTTTTAACATGTTTGAATCACTTAGGGGGTGGTCGACTTGGTAGAGTAAGAGATATGGGGCCAAAAAATCTTGTGTTCAAATCTCCTTACCTATACTCTCTTGATCGAGACTATCATACAGGACTTACCTAATACGGAGTATCCGGTTAGCATGATTTGCAAGCTATTGCATCAATCCGAAAGTTTACTCAGTGCACATCTAAAGGATAGTGACTGTTGGTTCTTTCGTTTTAAAAAAAATGTTTGAACCACCTAAGCCTCATTTATCTTCATTTTTTATTAATACTAGTCACCTTTAATTTATCTTTTATCAATATATTTATAATCTTATCTTTTCTAATAAAATTATATATCCAATAGAGCATTCTTATCTCTATTATCATAAGCTTATGATTATGTAATTTAATAATATATCAACACTCCTTTTTATACGTTACGGCTACCTAATTTTTAAATGATATAATTTATCTTTGAGCTTGAGAGATATTTTCTTATCAAGTAACACTCTGGAAGCACTTGGACTATATCTTTGATAGAAAATATCAGTATTCAATCTTTAAATTCATCAAAGGCAACATCTTTCGTACCATTTCGTCCAAAAAAACGAAACCCACTTGATGTTCTCAGATGTTCAAATCAAATATAAACTAAAGATTCTAATCTACCTTTACGACATCGATAGGGTTAACAATTATTGACAAGAACACGGCGTCGGCAACAGAGAGCGCTCTCTCCAATCCCCCCAACTCACCATCCGAAGAAACTTCCAAACATTGACGCCAACAACCTAATTCTCGGACCACCTGCTCCGGCATCGACAAATCATTGCCATTGGTCACAACTCCCGAGTTTTGCTTCGTACTCACCTATGGATTCTGAGCTCGCTCAACCTCCACCATATTTTGACCATGAGACGATCACAAAAAGGGGTTTCAAATTATAACCAACGATAAATACTTTTCCTAATTGCTTGGAGAACAGGAAAAGTGAAATAACGGGAGAGCAAATTTTCCATAAACTAATTCCTAGGAATTATTTATTAACTAAGTGGAATCAGCCAACAAATCACATATTTACGACACTTGTCATATTACTTCTAACACTAGTCATACAATACATCGTACATGCATAAGATAATCATTTTAATAAAAAATATCATGCATCTCATAAAAGTGGTAACATCTTATCTTACATGTCCATGCAAAAAATTCATACAATTTTTTTATAGAAATTAATATAAAATTTACAAGCATACATGTTCATCAGATTTTCAGAATTTTCTAAAACTTCATACATGAATCTGGCTGAAACTAAATTTGTAATCAAATAGCAATGACATTTAATTATAATTTCCTTTGACAGAAACATAATATAACACTTTATAAACATTTATGTGAAAGAAAATCTTAAGAACAATTTTTCTCAAATTATTACGAAATTTTCAAAATCAACATATGAATTTAGTTTTCTAGAAATTCCCATAAACCAACATATGAACAGACTGGATATTAATTCGAAATAAAATGACAAATGACATTCAATTGCAATTTCTTTTGACATAAACATAATATAAAACCTTATAAACATTTTTGTGAAAGAAAATATGAAAAACAAATTTTCTACAGTTTATACGAATTTTTTCAAATAAACATATATGTCAGTCACAACCTAGCAAACAATTTACACATGTTCAATAGATCATCTTATACATGCATAACTAGCTCTGATACCACTGTTGGGAAGCCATGGATTCATGCATCACATGTACAAAAAAGCAACGGAAGTATCAAAATCTAAATCCCAACCCCACGACATCCCTAAAAATCCAGATTCTTAGATGCATGCACACACAGATTATAAGAATATGAAATTTCGGCACATGTATCTTTGATAATGCTCCTCCTTCATTTAATCTTCTCCTTATTTGGGTTGTAGCAAACACTAAACACCTTCCTTGATCACTCAAGAACATGCAAAGATGAAGAAAAAGCAAAGTGTAAGGGTGGTTAGAGCACCAAACAAGATGAGTTTATGTAAATGCTCAAATAGAGAGATAGATCAAGATTATATTGCATGCAATTAGATTCATGCAACAATTGCATACATAAATTGCATGAACAAGACTCAAGACCACTTCTCTCTAACTCCAGAACACTTCTGGACCCCTTATCCTCTCACTTAATTGTGTTTTAAATTGTTAGTTCATGTGTACATAAGTGAAAAACTCACTTATGCATCATATGTCGTGCCTTCGGTCATGATCGTGGCCTATTTCAATGACAGCCGTGCACACTTTGTTTTTTCATTCGATCTTTTATGCGTATGACCCTTAAGTTCCTGATTATTTTGGGTACTTGAATTAACTTTTAATCCTAGCAAATCATGGATGGTTTCATGTCACTTAAATTAACTCTTAATTCAAGCAAATCTTGAAGGATTTCATGATGCCAATTTACCAGAATATAAGTAGATTAACACACGAACTCTTCGATAGTTAATTATTTGATTTACGAACCTTTTCATAGACAATTACTATGCAATTCATCCCTACATCATTCTATACTCCACTTGATTCAGAGTATGGGCTATGTGTCAACTCCCAATAGACTGATTACGTCACATCTGGTCCTAGTGATGTTAGTTCTTATTCTGAGATCTTATTCCTCTATGTGTCATTGAAGACTCTTTTCATGACACATAACTGCTCTGACCAGAGACTCTTGAGTAATGACCCCGACAAAAGGTCATGGATATCATCTCCTTCTATAAGGAGCAGTGAATCCTTTATTGGCTACCCAGTTACCTTTGAATACTAATAACTGTACCCAATCACCACCATATGAGCGACTTCGTCTTGAAGTAATAAGGAATGATGTTAAAGTACATGATTAGTATCCAAGATATCCTTAAGTATCTCAAGTCTAAGGATATTTGTACAATTGCTATGATGGGACTAATCATTGATATTTGATAGATCATCCATATGATAATCTCATAGTAGGTCATCCGATGTACTTACTACTCTTAGTAAGCATCCACATGTTAACTATAAACATCTCATGCTTACAGCTTATGAGATCCACTGCTTGATCAAATTAAGGAGTATAACATGTGCTAGTCTATCATGATTAATAATGTCCTGTCTTATTAATCCTATGATTAAGGATAATTTAGATACTAACATAATTGCACATGATAGGAATTTCATTATCATGATCTCAACATGATGTCCTTCATGCTATGTTTTGTATCACGGACTTCATTAATTCGATTTAAGATCGGCATCAATTCATATATAAACGAACATCAAATTAATGAAAAATTGTCTTTCGCTTTATTAATCAAAATAAAATTTGTACAAAAGTGCTAAAGGTGATTACGTTTAGAGCACTAATCTAACATTTTTATATTTTTAATTTATTAAATAATAAAATTTATCTGTGATGCAATTATAATTAATATGCAAAAGTCGCTTGATAAAAACACTAACATAACGGGACATGTCGTCTTATCAACGTTAACAAAAAAATTAATATTGAGTAGTTTTTGTTAAAAATTGAAATTTAGATCTTTTTAGTATTATTTTAATAAAATTTATATGTGAGGCAATTATAATATGTGATAAAAGTTCTAATATGACTTGACTGTCATCTTATTCATGTCAACAAAAAAACCCTTAATAATAACTTATTTTTGTTAAAAGTTAAAACTTAGATTTTTTAGTATTGTTTTTTAAAATTTGGAGTAAAAATATAAAATTGAATAATTTTTAATTAAAAATTAATAGTGTTGAATGTTGGACAATTTTGTCGTTTCTGATTATGTTGGACAACTATTAATTGTAATTTTTGGTTTTTTGATAAATTATTAGTTAAATTACGTAATTTGATCCAGATAAGGAAAATAAAGTAGCCAAATAAATAATATAAATCAATAAGTCAAAGTTCAGGAGGAAACTGGATCCCGATTAGTATTTACCGGACTCATATCAAACTTGTAATGGAGAAACCTAATATGGAAGCTATATATAAAGGTTAAGGTCTCTTACAGTTGCTCATGTCATTCGTAAACATAGGATCCTCTAATCCGTTAAGAGCACTTTCTCATTAAGAAAAATATAAAAAAGGATTAATCACGTGTCGGTGAACGTTTTATGAGAAAGTTTCGAGAAATTAGAACTCAATTTGGCCACAAAAACAACTTCAAAAATCAAGATAAAACCAAAATTAAGTATTCCACGTTTCCTTCGTTTTTAACTCTTTCATTAATGAATCCGGACATGTAATAAAATCAATGATACGTGCTGCACCAAAAGCCGACATTCGATAAGTTGTGGTTTGTCTTCTTCGAGAACATGCCTAGGTTTGATCAGCTTCGATTTGGACGTTATAAATAAGGACATATGAAACCTTCAGGTTGTAGTTTTCATGGAGGCTTTTCAGTTCCTTCCCTCCGTTAAAACGATCGCACCATTGTAAGTTATTCCGTTTGTGTCCATTTCTAGGTTCGATCAAATATATTGGGGGAAAAGATAATGAGATAGATTTTAAAGATTTCTAAATATTAGGGTCTTAAGTATTTTTTTTAAATGTTAGGGTTAAACTTATCAATTAGTATAAAATTTATAGTCAAAATTGACCCTTTTGGCTATCCGTATAATAAGAAAATGAGTGTTTCAAATATTTTCGTTTGGCAATGATAATGCTCAAATGTTACTAATACTGTAATAGATTTAATATCAGATTTGATTAAATGATATTGCACTAATACCAGTTAATACTAAGTATACGTTTCAAATAATTTTTTAAATTTATAAAATAAATTCTAAAATGTTATAAATTTATAAAATAATCCCTTAAATACTATGCTCTATCATTTTACTTCAATCATATCTTAAGAAATCGTAAAAATATAAATTAGATATAAAAATACTTCTTTATTTTTATTAAAATTAGTTTTGTATAATTCTTATAAATTAAATTTAATTTATTTTCAAATATTATCTTTAGATATATCAATATAAAATATATAAATTACAAAAATATTAAATATGATTATATTAAACTAATATATTTAATTACGTAATTTATAATCTCTTTGTATAAGTCTAATGACATAAATAATTTATTTAATACATTCTTTTTTGTATTTTTATTATTTATTAAATAAATTATAGACAATTTTATGATGATTTTAAAAAATTAATTATTAAATAAAAATGTCACTAAATTAAAAAAAAAATCAAAAAAGGACAAGGATGGAGTTTAAGTTTGACACATCCATATAACAATTGAAAACGAGCGTTTTAATATTTTCTTTTAGCAGTGGTGTTCTTGGACCACTTTGGCCCATTTGATTGGAACAACCATCTTTGATACAAAGAACAGAATAAAGGAAAGTGAAAAAAAAATTATGGAAAAAAAACATAAAACGGATGATTCAGGTCAGCCCATGGCATACTTCTGAGTCCAGCTTCTTGCAGTTGTCTCGTACTTGTTTCTGTCTGTCTTGTACATATGGGCAATCTCTGGTACCAATGGGTCATCAGGGTTTGGATCCGTTAACAACGAACAGATTGAAAGTAACACCTGCAGATGATTATAAATAACAAAAATTATCAAGATAGGTATTAGGGCCCCAAACCGGGCGAGACATAGGGAAATTTGTTTTTTTTTTTCCTGGCCCACAAGCAAATCAAGCCCAATCAGGCTTTGGTCGACAAAGTAGTTTTGGTAAATCTACTCTTCCACTGCTAAAAATCGATGTCGTTTTGATTCATTGCCAACCCAACATCTAGACAATAGCTCTTAAAGCTTATAGAGTAAGAACCTTGGATATGGTTAATGCTGGGCTCCATTGCTCCTTCAAGATGTCCAGGCAAATGCTTCCATTGCTGTTTATATTAGGGTGGAATACCTTTGTTCTGAATGCCACCTGCAAAGGATATCCATGTGCTTGAGTATTAAACAACCAAACACAACATGCAGAATTCTCCTTCAACTAAAACACATTCTGTTTGTACTTGATCACATTTATGAAAATACCAGATGCATACATCCCTAAGCTACATTTTTTATTTGTCAGAATCACAAATTAAATAAAAATAATCATGAAAAAAGAATAGCAAAAATTGAGACTATATAAACATTTCAAGACAATTGAACAGTTCCCTTTAAATTTCCGTTTTCTAGAATCAAAGATCCGTAATTACCATAAAAAACAACTCATATGGCAACTAAACAAACCTGTATGATTTTGTTGGTTGGTCTCGAGAAAAAATTATTTCTGCACGTAACTGAGAATTCCTCAAGTGGGGTAAAATATGGATTCAAGTGACCGGAATGCAGAACAGGGACAAAATATCCCATGATCGTAAGAATGAAGAGATATGATAATACAAACAAAAGGGTAAACTATTAGTAACACTGCTATCCTGATCTCAAGTTTTTCTTTTTGCAAAGGTTTAACAGTGCCACTCACCTCACTGAGTACAGAGATCAAATCATTCTTTCAATAACAAGGGAAATTTCTGAAGATTATCATCTATCAGTCCCACCTCTATTATGCATTTGTCAGAGTGAAAGATGAAAACACATGAAAGCGGGCCTGCCCGTGGCATACAACAAAATATGCTATGAAAATATTCAAGAAGCATACCAACTACTCAGTGGAACCCGAAAAAGAAAAAAAAAACATAAACATTTATAGTCCACAGATCAAGAAACTAAGTAAAAAAAAAACATAAACATTTATAGTCCACAGATCAAGAAACTAAGTAAAAATTAGAACTAAGGAAAAAGAGAATGTGTGAACCAAGTTACCTTGGGAGGCTTAAAAGGATAATCTGGAGGAAAATGAATGGTAACAAGGAAAACTCCCCCAGCATATGGACTGTCTGGAGGACCCATAATCGTTGCTTGCCAGTGGAACATGTCTTCAGCAACAGGTCCTGAATTATCCCACATAACAAGGATAACCAAACAATTCGATAAGATTATAGTATAATATTGCCGCAGTCTGTACAAGCTCTATGTAAACAACAAAACAGGAGATTAAGACTTCCAGAAAGGAGATTCATTCAGCAGTGCACCGAATGTACAATAAGCAAAATAAAGCCCCACACAGCAAAAGCTGCACAAACCAAAACATGAAATTGGAATTCCCCTGAAGTCAACCTAGTAGAAATACGTCAACATGACATTGGAATAACCCAAGAACTAAAGATGATTGAAGTCAAAATAACCACAGAACCAACCCCACAATCACCCAATCCTCAACCAAAAAACATCAGCAGAAACACACATACACACATGATTTTTGACAATTAAAAAATCAAAATCCAACAAAACCAAAACGACATACACAAACAATTAAACCGCAGAAAAATCAGAAGTTATACATACATATATGTACATACCAGCGCTGCATGATGTGGGAGGATCCTTCTGCAAATCCTTGAGTTCCTTCAAGATCCGCTTCGACGCCATCTTCAGAAAACCTACGTTTCAAATTTCGATCTTATCAGATCAAAGCCCAAAACAACCAAGCACCATCACACACCCTCCAATCAACCTCTCCAGCCTTCCAACGGCGCAAAACTCTTGCTTCCCACCGCAAAAAGACGACAATCAAACAGATAGATACAGCAACAACAAGAACCAAATAAAATCACGAAACTTACCTAACAAAGAACAACAACAAGAAAAAATCAGCAACACGAAAGAGATCGATCGGTCGGTCGGTCGGGGCCTTTTCCGGTGCTTGGCGGTGAGAGAGGAAAAAAAACCGACGGAAGAGAAAAAACCGTGAACGGTGAAACGGCGAAGCTAACTACTCCTTTATATAGTGTGCCAATCCAGAATTACGTATTTGCCCTCTTATGACGTTATTCTCTTATATGTGGACCCCACTTGACGTTCTTCGTACGTAAAACCCATTTTCGCCGAAAGTTGTCTGCGAATAAAGCTACACCGTTTCTTTTTTTTTTAATTTCCTGAATTATTAATTGATTGGGTGGATGGACCGGACGGCGCCGTATCAAAGCGATTGGCGTCAGAAAGACGCACCGAACCGCGTAGACAGAGTCTCAGTTTGGCGCGAATCAATTTGACCGGTCTTCGTTTACTTTATAGTCTTTGTCGTCTTGGCCTGACCAATTAACTACCACCAACCAAAACGGCGAAGGAGAAGAAGAAGTCGCGGAGGATAGTATGTGGTCGAGACCGTCGGAGGGCAATGTGAGGGAAGATCAAGAGCGGTTCATGGACGACAAGGATGGGAGGAAAGAGTCGGTTCACCGTGATGCTGAAGGAGATTACATTAATGCGCGTTCCAATCCTTACTTGACCAGGATTCTGCAGAAACAAGGTTATTTATGTGATGATTTTATTGTTTGTGACGACTATTAAGGTCTCCTAATGTTTTTTCAATCTTGAAATCGAATGCATGTACTGAAAGATTTGGCTGAGAAAATTGTCCCTTGTCATCACATTATGATGTGAGATGGTGTTTAAAATCTCAGCTCACAGATTGTTGGAAATTCGTACTAGTGCATTAAGTAGTGAAGAATATGCATCTAATTTGTTGATATAGAACGTTAGATTCTTGTTTCATTGAATTTGGGGCATAATTGCACTCTAAGAGGGATAAGTGTGTTGCATCTATTGTTGAATAAAGCTCGAGAGCATTTCCGTTCAAAACTAACTGGACAGAGTAGCTGCAGTTTGTGGTTTCTTCTTGGCTTTTTGAAGATAATCTATTTACATTGGCAGTACAAAACAATTCAAGTTAAACGCTATAGGATTTTGTTTGTGTGATATGAATGATCTGCCAGACCAAAGACTGAATGCTTGTTGAACGTGAACCCACCATCCACTAATGCTTGATCTGAGGACATGTATAGAAATGGACCTGCATAAATGGTGTACAGTGTACTGAAATAGATTTTTGTGTGTGAGAAAGAGAGATAGACAGAGAAGGAAGAACGCATTATTTCATTTGATTGGAGAGGTATATTCAGAATAATGAAATGTAAACTCCATTGCTTGGTTAAATTGGAGTTTTAGGGATAATTAGCTTCTTGCTAGAATATATTCATAAAGTTTGATTCATTCGACCTTTTCAGGTGACAGTCAGGTTCTGTTTGCAGATAAAGTTATAAAATTCACTGGTTCAGGGAAGATGAAGCATTGTATAATGTTAGAAACTGACTTTGCCGTTTATCTTGTGGATCCGGAGACTGATGCACTTAAACGTCGTATAGCACTAGCTGCTGTTGACAAGATATGAGTGAGTTGAGTGACAACTTCTTTGCTGTTATTATTCCAACGGAGTATGATATACTTATGGCTAGTTTTCGAAAGATGGAAATTGTCGGTGTGTTGGTTGAAGCTACTAAGAATGCTTCTAATTACGAGCCTGAAGCTGAATTTTCCAATAGGTAACAGATCTTCCGCATCACTTATTCTTCTTCCTACAATATCTTGTCCAACTAAGTATCATAAATAAATTGCTCCTGGCTTTTCAATCATCTGATAACCAGTGCAAACCACTGAATGTTAATCATGTCACCACACTAGGCCTAATCTGCTATATCTTAATTTATGTGTTGGCTTTG
The DNA here is from genome assembly GCA_027563885.1 of Erythroxylum longipes. Classification (NCBI taxonomy): domain Eukaryota; kingdom Viridiplantae; phylum Streptophyta; class Magnoliopsida; order Malpighiales; family Erythroxylaceae; genus Erythroxylum; species Erythroxylum longipes. The sequence goes on from JAOQMS010000007.1 coordinate 29,958,152, forward strand.
TGAACATTGTTCCTGATCTTATAACATATTAAACTGAGATATCTGATACTGATTTTTCCTTGAAAATTTTACTTTTCTGAGACTTGAGAGTAAATTGATGACAGTTCTTGAAATGCAGCTTTGAGTATCATGCATCTGCTGAGTTGGTGAAGGAAGTTGTGATCGAGAAAGTAGAAGGTCAGTGGAACTTTTTTTTTCTTTTCTGTATAGTGTGAATGGTAGCTTTTCATGTATTCATCACAATATAGTACCATATTTATTTGCTATTGCGTGGTTTCAGCTTGTTTTTGGATTATCTTCGTTATATTGCTATTGGAGCTATGTTTTGACTCCTTCGCTCTCTGGTTTCAGGTGGCGTCAAAACAAGACTTGTTAGGAAGTAGGTTGTTAGAATATCTGAGAGAGTGGTGCTGTCAAGACTTTTTATGTAAGTGGATTGAAATTTGTTGATTGTGTCGTTGAAATATCAATTCCATACTTCCACTCATCAGTTGGAATCTTTTTCCTTTTCTTCTCGTCTCCTGTGCAGTCATTGTAGTCAAAGCATTCAAACTATTTTAACATTTCAGAAAAGGGAACAACATACTATGACTCCTCGTACTTTGATGAACTTCTGTGTGTCCTGAAAAATCAGTAAGTTTTACAGATATACATGTTCCATTTTGACATGGGGTATAATTCACAGGGCGGTAATATAGACTTGGAATCTTGAAGATAAGCTAATGGTCATGGCAAGTCTTTATAGATGTTAATTTTCAATTCTGATTTCTGAATCATCCAACAAAATTTTTCGGGTGCAGACACCTGGATCAAAACTGTTTAGAAACTTGGAATGACAGGCAAGTTTCTCGACTAACCTGTCTCGATTCTAGTTTACTTGGTCCATATAGACAAGCACGTTTAGAAAGAAAGAAAATAATTGAATGGAGGAACAATGTTGAGTCCGGATGATCAATATCGAATTTGTTAGTTATTTATGCAGAAACTCCGCTAACCCTCACTTGTATAATAATAGTGTTCTGATTGAAAATTAAAACAGCAAAGGACCCAACTTCTTGCTGTGGTTGGATCTGATAGCCAAACTAATTTGGCTCAAATTGTTGACCAAATAATAAAATAAACAGAGAAAAATTCAAACTGATTGACAATTTTCCCAGCTCTAAAGAATGATTGAAACATAAGGGGGGAAATTATGTCACACCTAATAACAGAGACCAGAGAATTTGAATTCTCACTGTGGTGCAGATGAAGTACCAGCATCCACAGCCAACTGTGGTGTGGGGGTTGAAACTGCTATTTCTAGATTAGTTTCAGAAGAAGGTCGAGTTCCGATATTACCTTGCCGAATTCCCTCCACCATCCTTACCAACTCAGCCATCTTTGGTCTCCTATCTGGTGTCCTTGACACACAGTTCAGACCTATTTGTAGCATCTCAACCATCTCCTCCTCAATATTGGGGTACCTTAAGAGCTCTACATCAAACACTTCAGCAGTCCACTCCTCTCTTACGACAGAATGAACCCACCTGACCAGGTGGATAACTTCATCACCACCTGTGGCTTGGACAGCAGATTTTCCAGTGAGCAGCTCAAGTATCAGGACTCCAAAACTGTAGATATCCGATGCTTGAGTTGTTTTCCTCGTGTCTGTTACTTCCGGGGCACGGTACCCAGCTGCTCTCATCGCCGGTGGGAGTGTTGGGCTCATCAAGGTCGCCAAACCGGTGTCTGACACACAACCATAGCCCTGCGAGTTGAGGAAAATGTTGGAGGCTTTTATGTTGCCGTGGACTAGTTTGCCACCATTCTGTGTGTGGATATGAGCAAGACCTCTTGCTGTGCCAATTATGATTCTCAACCTAGTTTCCCAGTCTAAGGGGGTCCTGCCCTCCACTCTGTTACCTGCAAGATTGAGGAATGACTTTGTCATATCAATCAGAACTAGGAAATTGCTCGAAGATGTTCTTACTTTGTCAATCTTCCAATAAAAAAGAATCATCAAAGAAAGAACCTTTCTTATTACCATGTAGCATTGCAGAAACGCTCCCCTGTTCATCGTAGTCATAGACTACAAGTTTCTCATCCTTGGAATAGTAATAAGCTCGGAGTGGAGACACGTTGACATGCTGGATACTTCCGATTGCTTGAATCTGTTGCTCAAATTCTTTTTTTGCAGCCATAACGTCCTTCAATCTCTTCACTGCCACTGTGGTTGCATCTTCAAGAGCAGCCTTGTAAGTGATCCCAAAAGTTCCCTTCCCAAGCAATTCAGCAGATGCTCTTAACAGGTCCTCCAAGTCAAATGCAAGATTACAACCCTCAAAAAACACTAGCTTGGTGTCCTTTTCTTGAGGTTCTCCATCTTTTTCCTTCAAAGATCCTTCCTTTTTTTTCGATTTAACTGGTAATCCAGATTTCTTCTCTTTCTTAGAGTGACAACAAATCATTAACAGAGAAATGAACAGAAACAACAGTACACAGCCACCTAGGGCAATCCCTAATATTGCAGGCTCACCCAAAATGCTTCTCTTTGATGGTTGAGGGGTTGGTGGATGAAGTGGAAGAGCTGGAGGAAGAGCAGTGACATTATCTGCAGAAAGCTTGTTACCGGAAAATGCCCAACTTGGAAACTTTTGAAGAGACCTAGGAACACTTCCACTAAGATTGTTGTTGGCTAAGTTTAACTGTTGCAGACTGGGAACATTTATATCAGGTATATCACCAGAAAGAGAGTTGTTGGAAAGGTTCAAAGATATGAGGTGGGTCAAGTTTGATATAGAAGGAGGGATGCTCCCATTAAACTCGTTATCCGAAAGATCTAAAACAGTGAGATTATTCCAAGCTGAGAAGTCCAAAGGGAATGCACCAGAGAACTTGTTGGACTGAAGATAAAGTGAAGTTAAGTTCTTGAGTTGTGAGAAATCGGAAGGGAAAGAACCTGATATACCGTTAGATCTGAGACTCAGTATCTGAATTGCAGATAAGCGACTGAGAGTGTTTGGTGGGATTGAGCCTGTAAATCCCACCCCAGGCAACCTCAGAGCTATGACCCGTGAATGGTTACTGTCACATGTCACACCTGGCCAGCTATCACATACAGAGGAGTTCTTGGTCCAGTTTAGAGCATGTGAGTGATGAATATTATTTAGAAAATCGAGCAATGCTTCTTTATCTTCAACTGGGTCTGCAAGGGTGTGGAAAGAAACCAACTCCAAAAAGAGAATTGCAGAGAAAATGAACAAGATGTTCTGTTTCTTCCTCATCTTTTTCTTGACTCAAAGTGGACAACCGTAGAGTTAGAGAGTTGAATTCGAATTGTATATAGTTCAAAAGCAGAGCTTCTCTAGAAATCTTTGTCCCATCTGCACGAATTTTGGGTAAAGACGGATCAGAATCAGAGATAAAAGCGGAAACTTTAGCTTGTATTCAACTAGTTTTTGAATTAAAGTTACCACATTCTTGCACACTTTCTGCCTAAAAAGCATGACTTGCAAGATTGTGTAAGCTCACAAGCCAACTTGGGTCAAATATTATCAGCTGAACATATTATTAAGATAACCAATAACATTTACGTTCTTGCTTGGTAAGTTCGGCAGCAGTTCCACCTAACTCTGTTTGCTTGCCGAGAAATATGAAAGGAACAAGAACAGAAACAGAAAGTAACCGAAATATTACATTTTTTTATAGCCTAGTAGAATCAAATCAACAAACGTATACTATACTCTGACACTTGAACTTCCTTTTTCGCTTGATTTTGAAACTATGCAGACATGAAAGAACCAAGAGCAGAGCAGAGGATAGGAAAAGAACTCTATACTGAAAGCGTTCAAGTAGAGATCCAAAGGAAGCTACCTTCTGGTCTCTCCCTGTCAAGTCTCAGAAACCCATTTTCATAAATTGAGCTCTCTCCAATAAAAAGAGACTCCCATGAATGTTTGGTGAGAACAAAAGAGGAGAGAAGGAAGAGAAAAGAACAGAACAGAACATAAAGCTGCAAAGAAAAGGAAAGAAGTTGCAGAGTAAAGGAGACGACAGGAGAGAAGATGCAGGTATGTAGGCCAAGGTAAAGAAGTGAAACGACGCCGGTTTAAATAGAAACCCCTTTTTTCTAATGTAGTAAAAAACGTTTATTTAGAATTAGAAACTTTCTATTTACCACTAATTACTTCCCTCTTATCACTCCCAAATTTCAATTTATGGTTTGGTGAATTTATGTTTTTTATTAAATATAATTAAAAGCATGACAAAAATGTTAAATACACGTTAAAAAGGAAAACAACAAACTTCATAATGTGTTTTAATTAGTAAAACATCAACAATAACAACATTCAGTATTAATCTCAATTGATACGTGAGATTTGGAGAGGTCTAATAATATGCAACCTTATTTCTAATTAGCAGATAGACTGTTTATAAATTATTAATTAGTAAAACAAATTATTGTAAAAAAATCAATTTAAGAAGAAGTAAGTTTAAATTGTGTAAACAAAATCACAATTTACCTAATCTATTGGAAGAATATAATTAATAAAAAATAAATATATATTAAAATATGTAATGTTTAGTTATATTCAACTCAATAATTATTATATTTTTAGATAAATTAATATATAGTTAATTAAATAACATTTACTTCCTTTAAAGTTAATAATAATTAAAAATGATAATGAATTAAGTCGAACAGAAACTAATAGTTTAGTCTTTTTTTTTTCTAAACTTAATTTAGATCTTGTCTGAATAGTTAAGTAAAAAACGTTATGTTGAAAGTTTGGTCAAACCGGCCCTGGACCGGTTTGCTAAACCTAGATAATAGTATTCCAATTGGTTAACTACTACTTTAGATAGTAAGATGATATTTTAAAAAGTAGTAGTTGACAATTATGTAAAATGAGTAGTGATGATTAAAAATATAAGAAATGATGGGATGAGGTGTTGAGTTGCTTGAGAAAGCAAATGCATCACATGCAATCAAACTATTATATAATCATTGGACCAAGAAATGTATATCATATTGCTTCCCATTTTCACTACCATTATTATCCCTCACCATATCATATGGAGAATGCATGTGGAAACACAGATAATAGACTTTATGAGAAGTAACACAACTTCAACCTACTCCTTCCCTCTTTATTACACCATAGGTGTTTGTATATTTGTAGTTTTAGGCATGTATTGAAGATTTGATATTTGATATTTTGTAAGAAACTTTAACAAACTAAGATACCAATGAGGGCTTATGGAGGTATTTTTTATGTTAACTCACCTTGATAGTTCTCCCGGACAACTCTACCATTTTTTCATGAGAATCTCATAAGTGTTGCTCAGGTTAAGGCCATCTCTGTTTGAACTTAGCATTCTTTGATTGCTCCCTTTTACCGAAAAAGAAAGGATATTATATAAAAAGGTTATTCTCTTTAAACTCTTATTTTGTAGTATTTATTTCTATTCTTACATTTGTTATTATTTATCTAATTTATTTATTATTATTATTATCGTCTATTTTCTATCTTTATCTCTGTTATTACTTTCATCACCACCATCATTATGATCATCATCATTATTATTATTATCATATCTTATATTTTTATCTTTACCATGTTCTATTTGTATTGTATTTATTTTATTATTTTTATGTTTTTATTTGTAAGTATTTAATTATATTATTATTTTTATCATTACTGCTATCCTTTATTTTATTTTTATCACACTTTTATTATTTTAATATGTGTTTTAATTTTTTCCTATAAATAGTTCTCAATTTTTTCTTTACTATAGCAAAAATAGTCTCTCCATCAATTAGGGATAACACTACATAATTTTTTCAAACCTCTTGTCTTAGCAAAACTTCTACTAGGATATTGTTATTATTGTTAGGTCAATTTTGGTTGAAATTATTAAGATTAATTAGATGATCCATTATTCTATTATTTTCTATTTATTATTTATTTTTACTTGATTAATTATAATTTGTTTGCATATGTGAGATAATAAGCTATTATATATTTATCTTAATTTTATAATTATGTACCTTTCATTGCTTCTTTTAGAGAATGCCAAAGTCAATGGGCGGTGAGAGAGTTGATATTGAATCAGCCAATAAAGCCCATGTAAGGTTGGCTTCATTATTATATTATTTTTTGATTAACGACGGTAGTTTTTCTTAAGTTCAAACGTGACGTTACAATAGATTTTAATAAAAATAATATTATTTTAATTAATTAATTAATTAATTTTTAAATAATTGAATAAATGATTTTATTTTGTCCAAATTAGTTATATCAACACCTCTGAAATTAATTTAATAATAAGTGTTAAATGAACGATGTTATTAAGACTTTGTAAAATATATTTTAGTGTTGGAGCTGTGTACTATGTCAACACCACATGTGAAGAAGCAGACAAGGAGTTTGGTCTGTGACCACAACGGCATTCAAAACCATAAAATGACACCAAGGACAGTTGACCTAACTTCTTCACCAGAGCACTATCCAGTTTTTAATGATATAGTAGATTAGTTCCATCAAAGTAAAAGTGAAGAAGGCGTAACCTCGGACCAGATTTCTTCTGTCGGTTAGATGTTTTTATCATATTTTATTAAATCTTATCCACACAAATTTATATAAGTTTACATAAATATGTGTGGATAAGATTTAATAGAACAAAGTTGGAATAAAGTAATTGAAATAAAGGATTTGAGTGGGATCATCGTATTAATAATATAAACTTATGCTACGTCGCTTTTTATTTTTTTTGGGAGAAAATTAAAAAAAAAAGATGTTTTTAAAAATTAAAAATTTTAAGAATTTCTTAATCCAAACCGGGCCAAGTTTAGGGTAACTCATGGGTTAAAAGGCCCAACAAGACTCGGCCCGGTCATTGATATCCATATTAACACTTGTTATTGAACCCAACCCGCTCAAGGAATAGTATAAACCGCCAAACCAAGCAACCACTTTCCGAAACATTAACAATTACGAGACTTTTCCTTAATCCTTCTTCTATATTCTTCGGCGTCTCTCTATTTGGCTTTGATCTCCTCAACAATGGAGTACGATTTCCGAAACAGAACGAGCTCATCGTACGACACACAAATCCCACCGTTTAGGCCCGCTCCGTCGCCGCCAACACCGTCAAGTCACCCGATGTACGGTCAGTCTCTGTATCCAAAAGTCGGTCAATCTGGTCCGTCCGTCGGTTCTCCTTTGGGCCGTCACCAACCATCTCTTCACCAAACTTCTGCTCCTTTCTCTTCTTCTTGTGAGTTTGATCTCGAGAATCGGAAGGTTTTATATGTAATTATGCGAAATCTCTATGTGCGAACGTTGAATCTAATGCCTGATTGATTCCTGTTTCGTGTTTTAACAGCTGGATTAGGGATTCGAGTGACTCTAAAGCCTGAGTATCGGATTACTCCTCCGGTATGATCTGAAGTTTCCTTTGTCAGTATGTTATTTAAGTGATTATGTTTCATGGATTGTAGTTCTACAGTTTACTGATGTGATCATATCAAAGGATTTGAGACGTCTTGGCTTTTGGTTTTCTGATGCTTGTCTGTCTTGTTGGGGTTTCCTTAAATTGGGTGTTGTAGCCTCAATTGGCTCCGCTAATTGGAGACATTCCAAGAAGCAATTTTCAGTTTGATTTTGATTTGGAGCGAAAAATTTTAGCAGAAGCAGAGAAGGAAAATCCGAACTGGAGCAGGCTTGGGTTGGAAAATCTCCCATCTAAACCTCCTACAGAATCAACTTCTTCTTTGGTATGCTGATTATTCCAATCTTTTACTCTACGATTTTATTTATTTTCTGATATGATTGCACTGCTATTTAAATGATTTCTGTGAACAACGCGTCGAACACTCTGCCTGGTGAGTATGTTTGCAAGAACATAACTCAAAAGGAATTGACGGGAGCCTGCACGATTGGTGGAGTATGTGTTTCAATTCAATACAACTCGCATAACCTTGCTAACCCTTGACAAATGAACAGAAAAGCATTTCCCAATCTGCAATGGTTCTTCTTAGCCTGCCATTGAATCATTAGGAATTTAGGTGCTTGGTCGGTTGGTATTTTGATGATAATGATTATTTTCAAGCCTAAAAAGTGTTAATTATCACTGTCCTTGGAACCTTACATTTTCAAACTTGGCATCCGTGTATTACGGTCTTTACAAACATGCTGAAATATTTTAAGGTTTCTTCTTCGACTTTTGAACTAAGTGAAGTTAAAATTGCAGGGTTCGGTCCCAGATCCTGTTGTGGGCAGATATGTTGCATCTGGCCTCGATCGGCAAGCAGTTCCAATAGCAGTTGCAAACTATGGAGACAATCCAACTAAGGTATTTGGCTGAATGTTTTGTGCTTGTAAAGCTAAATTCCAGCGATGTTAATACATTCCAAATAATCTGAACCTCATAACTTCATTGTGATCTCAATTTTCACCTTGGCCTTGGGATCCTTTATTAGTTAAAAGGTTGAAGTAAGGTTGATTTTTGTAACTGGAGGTTTTTGGTGTGGTATGATTCTTTGAATGACTTATGAAAATAGCTCCACGAACGACTCAATTTTGTGTTCCTTAACATTCAGGTTCGGGAGTTCGCCAATGCTTTTACACTTCTACGGGAAATGGGCTTTTCGTCCAACAATGTAGCTGAAGTTTTACTAATGTACGACAACGACACAGACAAAGCATTGGCACACTTTCTCAACAATTCATCCTGAGCATGACTGGGGAGAAGTTATACATGCGATATTGATCTCGATAGTGCTCCATAGTTATATGTATTTGCAGCTTGGCATTTTCTTTCTGTAAAAAGTTAATGAAAGTATCCGATTGCTGGAAATACGAACTTGTTTGTTTTAACACTTAATAATGTTGCGAAGAAAGTAGTCCTGCTTAAGAAAGTTGTAGGAAATCAATACCTTAGCACCAGAAGACATTTATATTAATTCACTTACTGGTATCTCACCCTTTCTATTCTCATATTTCATGAGTATATGAACTGTTAATTTAGCAACGTTACATTACAAAAGCATAGTCTATTAAAGGTCGAGTGTCAGACGACCTTGGCTGAGTTTCCGAGTGTCGATGACCTGGGCTGAGTTTGTGTGTGGTTAGACCCTGGAGAAAGCTGTGTGAATAAGAACAAACATATCAAATAGGAAACAACTTTCATGGTGACACTGGAGTCTCCTGAATTTGCAGTTCTAGAGAGGTGCTTTGCCTTCAACCTCTTGTCTACCATAATTCAAGCCTTTTAGCTTCTTGTTATACTCTCTGATCTCAGAATCTTGAATGACATCAAATCACACTCCTGCACATATAGCTCCTGTAATCCAAAAATTGGAGAAATCATTAAAGTAACAATTAGCCTTCTCAGAAGAACTTGAATATTGACCAAAGCAAATCCCTTCTTGACATTCCAACAATAAGGCCTCGGTGCAAGTAAGTGTTCATGTGTATTAGGCAAAGAAAAATAAAGAGACCTGATGACCAGGATGAGCAACAAAACTTCCCTTCATCAACATGTTTGACGTCAAGTCCGATAAACCAGGATCCAGTGCTAACATCGTCATGAGCGTATGTTCGAAGAATGGATCTGTACACTCCATAACTTACGACTACTTAAGAACATGGCTACATACAAGTCTTAGTTTATGAAACTAAACAACTCTTGTGCAAGAAAACAATTTACCTGTTTATAAGTATGTATTTAGCTAAAGCTTGTGATATGACGTAAATATCACCTGAAGCGTGGCGAAAGTACCTGCGAAATGAAAGAGAATGACTTTCAGTTCAAAATGTCAACTTGGAGGTGAACCAACAATACAAGAGTATTTGGTAACTCACGATTTTTTGTCGCCAAATTTCCACCATTCCGGTTCATACCATTTATGATTCCTATAAAATCCAATCTTTAGTTTGCAGAAGAAAAAGAATACATGACATCAAATTCTCTTATCCATCTCTTATTTTCATATTAATTGTCCCCAGTTGCATCATAAGAGAGAAAACTCACCGTTCGGAGAAAACTTCCCCTGATTTCATGCAACCGATATAAACTCGAGGCTTGTCCTTATGAGTTGCTAGTGTACTTCCTAGTGCATCTGCCAAAAATTGGCAAGGAATGCTTAGATCAACCATAGAAAACAGATAAAAGTAGACTACATAAAGTTATGAATGCCACAACAGAACAGAACATCAAAACAGAAAAAAGACAATGAAACTTAAAGATAATACATATACAATTAGAACTAACCAATATTCACATAAACATTGTCATTGACTTTGGCATAAAACTCAGCATCCCATTTTTCTGCAGCATAAGCGAAGAACAGTCTTGCTTTCTCTGGAATCTCTTCTACATGATTGTCCTGTGAAAAATAAAAGTTTAAAATGAGAAAAAAAGAGACTAAAGTTTGATCATCACATGTATAGTGAGTCAAGTGTCCTCTGGCATGCCTTCAAGGCTAAAATCATTGAAAATAATCTCAGATAACTTAGTTTAAATGATTTTTCTAAAGGAAAAGTAACAATAAGGAGCCCAAACATACAAGGACGATGAAGTCGTTAGTTTGTCTATTTTCAACGTCAATTTCCCTCTCCAGATTTGCACTGCAAGAAGGAAATACCTCAAATCAAAAAGTTCCACCACACATTAGAAAAGTTTTATCTTTTTCAGCAGAGTTTTGGCTACCTTTGTCCAATGACGAATCGGGCAACGATTCCCTTTTCGTCCTCCATTTTTTTCAAAGTTGAACCTAAGAACATGAAAATTAATCTCAAACTCAAAAACCAGTAACCTGAGAGACAATTGATCACTGCTATATCACCAAAGTTGTTTCGTGCAACAAGTTCATCTGCATAAAGCTTAGTCAGAGGAGTCCAATAAGTTAAATCACATAATTGAAAAGTTCTCAACAATGAAGATTATACTAAAACAAAATGTGGGATTGTGTAACGAAGTAAGTATACGCCATTACTAAAACCAACCTAAACTAAGCAAAAAACCAAAGAAAGCAATTGCATTTACCAGTTCCCATCCACGCCTTACGGATTGCATCCCTTTTGTTTTTATGTCCAGACTTTGTCATTATTCCTATCACTAGTAAATGTCTCTTCTTTGATTGAACATCTTTCTCTGTCAAAAGTTTCGAGTTAAAACCCTCCTGTTTTGCTGTAGCTAATTCCATATGAAGGGCTGCCAGCTTCTTTTCCTTTTCTCTAAGAGGAAGCCATTAAAACATCAACAATATAGATATATAACAGAACATGAGGTGGAACGGTAAAGAAAAAACAAAAACTCAAAAGAAAAAGAAGAAGAAACCAAATGATTCATGTTACCTGCAAGCAATAATTTTCAATGTATCATCCACTGATATTGCAGATTGTCCCTAAAATGAAAAACCAGTAACACACTTGATCTTGTTCTTTTAACAAAGGTAAAAGACTCAAACGCTTATGTAGTTTAACTAATTTTAGTCAAATAAATTCTCTATTCTTTAAAATTATCCGCAAAAACTCCTTATAGTTCTCAATTTTCTAGAAAAATTCTTCTTTGTAAACTTCCGTTAAAACGGTGGAACACACGTGACATAAATAATACCAAAGAGAAATTAGAGTTATTGAAATTACGATCCGAATGAAAAAGTGAAAAAAAAAAAGCAGTAAAACAATCACATTTCAACCTGAAACTGAAATCCCAGTTCTAAACAACCCAATAAAGCAATCACATTTCAACCTGAAACTCAAATCCCAGATCTAAAAAAACCAATAAAGCAATCACATTTCAACCTGAAACTCAAATCCCAATTCTAACTGAAATCCCGGTTCTAAAAAAACCAATAAAGCAATAACATTTCAACCTGAAACTGAAATCCCAGCTGTATAATCAGAAGCTTACCTGACCAGTTAATCTATCAAGTTCTTTAATCATATAAACCCTATTCTGCGAATCCTGCCACAACCTGTCATTCACATCGAAACCCAGAAACGTTATCAGGAAACTAGAAAGTTATCATCTACAAACATGAAAAAGCAGTGAAAGAGTATACGGAGAAACAAAAAAAGAAAAGGAAAAATTGACCTGCCAGCGACATAAACAGAAGTGAAAGTCGCAAACATGGAGAGAAAAACTGTTAAAATTCTTGATCCAGAAACCGTAGCTGATCCCTTGTTAATCGATCCTCTACCATTGGTATGCATATTTCCACTCCTCTTCGACTTTGACACGATCAAGACAGCAATAACCACACACTCTCTGCTAGATCTTCGAACAACTCCTGAGTCCTGATGGGCTACTATGAGATAAGTGTCTGTGTGTGTGTTGTCTAGGAGAAGACAGACACTGTACGACTGAAACGGACCAGCTTTTTCTTCGAACCTTATGGTTGTCTTGTCTTGTGTAGTCTCCTTTTGGATCCTATAAGCCCAAGTGGTATTCGAATGTCCCATATCTCAGGAACAGAACAGTTGTTCGTACAGCCCAAAATCTCAAGGTTGTCAAACTTCAATAGCCATTGAACCCATGACCAAAACCTAAAATTTTTTCTAAAGATTTGATCTTTAGATCAATTTCTAATTAAATTGAACTCTTTTTTTTTCCCCTTAATTTCAAGTCGGGTTACCACTACAACAGAATCCTCAGTTATGGTAAATCGGTCCAATTTCGGTCTACCGGTAAAAATTTCAAGTTAATCAAGTTTATATTGAAGAAAGTCAATCCAACTTAATTCAAGCACAAAATAATAATACTTCATTCACTGTCATCTCTACCTATTAGATCGGTACTTTGAATCGCAACAAAACTGATTCATGAGGTTAAACTCGCGACGGTGTTATCTTATTTGGTACTTAAATTTGCGGCCTAAAGAAACACTTCGTCACCTAGCTGCCGCTCTCCACATTTTATTTAAGGAAAACTCTGCAGCATCAGTAGTTACTCTATTGTTTGTACTTATTGTCTTTCATGTCATTCACTCACCTACTTGACCACTTCCAAAGATTCGCCATATCAGCTGAACTTGTCGCAAACGCAAATGCCACTATCATTGATTGGTAGGTTTAAGTTCAACTCCGTATATGAATTCTCTTCCAGTTCCAGAATAGAGACAAACCTGTCACCTGTGATCGAAGTCGAAGTTGGCTGGCCTGCAAGAAGATGATTATCAATTTTTTAAATTTCCTGAGTAGTTCATTGTCAGACATTATTAGCTTGCCACTAATTATCTCAATATTAAACTTAATTCATTAATTTTGAATTAAAGTCATTCGAACCGTATCGAATCAAAATTAAGCAGCAATGATTATGCAGATAGTGATTACTCGGAAAAAGTAAAAGGAAAGGCAAAGTTGGGCTTCTCTTTTCAAAAAGATGAGAACTAAGTTCACGAAAAGGAGAACTTGGGCTTGAACTGGTAAAGATACTTTTGGTGGTGACAGGAAGCATTGATCGAGGAAAGCAGAAAGCTCAACTGGTAGCTTGTTAGTGGAAAATGTACGATCTTGCTCTTGGTGGAAGACTTACCTCTTGCCACTGATTTTTGGTATGAGTATGGCTTAGACCACTTCTCATTAGAACAGTAGGGAAATTTATTTATTTTTTAAATAAAAGACATACTTTTTTAAAATATAATTTAAGTAATTTTAATTTTAAAATCAAAAATAATAATTAAATAATATTTTATATAAATTAATTAGATATAATAGTTCAATTTATTTCTTAAATCCAATTATAGTAAATTATTAATTTTGTTAAATCTAATAATTTCGGTTGAAATTTAAATTTGGATTAGATTATCACGTAATTAGTATTTAATTGATTTTAAAAATTAAAAATAATAAGAAAATTTTTAAATAATTTTTTAATTTTCTTAAATTATAAAAAAATCTCAATCTTTTACTTATATTTAAATATGATTCCAAATTTAGATAATTTCAGTTTTTATCAATTATTCTAATTTAGACTTAAGATCAAGACGTCGACTTTAATTCGATGGATATTTATATAATTTTTTAGGAAAATAATTATTTATTTATTTATTTTTTATTAGTCTATAAGGTATTTTAGGAGAGTCTTAATTATAAGAAGATAACTTTAAGCCATCAATCTGTAAGGAATAAAGTGTTAGCTTAGCTAAACAGTTCTCTTCATTTCTAAAATTCTAACTAGAAACTTATGATTAAGAGTCGAGGGTGATAAACTACTCACACGAATTATGATTAGGAAAATAATTATTAAATAAGAGAATTAATGTATCAGCTAAACTAACACGTGACTGAGAACTAACAACTGTTCAACTATCAGTGTAAAGGAGCAAGCATGGCGATACACGTAACTGTTAAGAACCAGAGAATAACACGGGCAGACCACTTGTCGATTTACAAGAGACGTGAGCCATGACGACATCGTGCTTGGTTCAGACTCAGGGACAACAACCTTAATGCCCCCACACCCATTTCCTCTCAGCATCTCTCTTATCATGTCTTGTTTCCTTTTTTCCTCGTCCACTATGTTTCTTTGTCTTTGTGTCATAACGGACCTTTGATTGACCTCATTAAATATAATGAGGTAGAGAGATCGATAGATGATACAGAGAGTTGCCCTTTTCTTAACTTGCAAAAGGGTATATGTAAAACAAGGAAAGATCGTTGCTTTTTGATTATGATAACGAAAATATTGTTTCTTTGCGATTGATTTGATATCGGAAGACACGGGCATTATTTGGGTTTGGTTTCGTTTGAGGTCTTTCAGGTTAGCCAATGTTCATGTTCTCGTAAACTTTTGTTCCTCGTGTCGTTCGTTTTAGAATGTTTCATCTGTTCTGATACTTTTGACAGATGAATAGTTCGTTTTGTTTCACTTTCATGCTTTCATGTTCAGAAAACTTCTTGTTAGAAGTTAAATTGTAAGTGGCATTGGGTTGCTTCGTTTTCAACAATGGAGGCGTTTATGATTGAACGAACTTATTGTGGTAGCTCACTTGTAATGGGAAGGTTCTACACTTCGTATCATTCTTGAAGTTCTTGATCACCCCTTCATTACAGTTACACGTGCATGCTATTCTCTTTATCTTAGATTCTTCTTGTTTCTTTCTTCTGTTTTACAATGATGAACACACGACAACTACTCCATGAAATGTAGATAAAGAGTATTGTAATCTCTTCTTAGTTTTCTCTTCTTCCAAGTGAATGAATGCATGTGCAGTTGTGTTTAGCGATCAGAAACTGTTCCATTACCTGTCATCTTTTGACCTTTTCTTCCTGGTGAACACGATTAAGATTCCGTTTGCCATTCCTCTGATCGCTTTCTGTTGTCTTGCTTATAGAGGTTTTCACAACAGGAATAAAGTTTTCTGCTTATAGAACGCAGGATTTTGAAGAGGAACCATTAACAAGAAGATCATGGGTGATTTGTGGTCTATCTTTTGTGGGGAATCTGCTAGCAGTTCCGATATTACTGGAAAACTCTCCGGAGTTCATCTTATGTTTTCAAGCAGACCAACTTCGTGCATCAATCAGGGATTAATCATTTGTTTCGATGCTCTGCTTCTAATCATGATCTTAGTAAGTTTCATCAGAAAATCATCAGCCACAAGAGCTAAAGTTCCTCCTCGATTTCAACGCTTTTCAAATCTGCAGATAGTTTCTGCAGTCTTCAATGGCTGTATTGGATTGGTTTATTTGTGCTTGGGAATATGGAAATTAGAAGAGAAGTTGCGGAAAACACAGACTGCCTTACCTTTAAGAATGTGGCTAGTAATGTTGTCTCAGGGGTTCACTTGGTCCATGGTGGCCTTCACTATAAGCCTTCGAGGGAAACATCTTCCGATGATACAACTCCGGCTACTGTCTGTTCTTGCATTCTTGTTTTCTGGATTTGTCTGTGTTCTAAGCCTGTCTGCTGCAGTTTTAGACAGACGGGTATCAGTTAAGATAGCTTTAGATATTCTATCATTTCCAGGAGCAATATCACTACTGCTATGCACATTTAAAGAGCGTAAACATGGAGTACTTGAAGAAAGTGAAGGAGTTCTTTATGAACCTTTGAATACCGAGTCTAATGGCATCAGCAAGACGGATTCTGTTGGTCAAGTTACACCATTTTCTAAATCAGGATTCCTGAGTAAAATGTCATTTTGGTGGTTGAATCCGCTAATGGAAAAGGGCAGCCGGAAAACTCTTGGGGATCAGGATATTCCCAAGTTGAGCTCAGTGGATCAAGCAGAAAGTTGTTACCAGCAATTCGTGGAGCAACTCAATAAACAAAAGAAAGCTGAGTCTTCATCTCAGCCATCAGTCCTGAGAACAATTATACTATGCCACTGGAAGGATATTCTTATTTCTGGGTTCTTCGCTTTGCTAAAGATTGTTACTTTATCAGCAGGTCCGCTCCTTCTAAACGCCTTCATTTTAGTTGCAGAAGGAAAATCAGACTTCAAATATGAAGGCTACGTCTTGGCCTTAACACTCTTCTTTTCGAAGAGCTTAGAGTCCTTGGCACAAAGGCAGTGGTATTTTAGGTCCAGGCTTATTGGTTTGAAAGTGAGGTCTTTACTTACAGCTGCAATTTTTAAGAAGCAACTGAGGTTATCTAATGCAGGTCGATTGATGCATTCGGGTGGGGAAATTATGAACTATGTGACAGTAGATGCCTATAGAGTTGGAGAGTTCTCCTTCTGGTTTCATCAGACATGGACTACAAGTGTCCAGCTCTGCTTCTCTCTAGCAATTCTTTTCCGAGCAGTGGGGCTTGCAACATTTGCAGCCTTAGTGGTTATAATACTCACTGTTCTATGCAACACTCCACTTGCAAAGTTACAACATAAGTTTCAGACTAGACTCATGGTTGCTCAGGATGAGAGATTGAAGGTTAGTACCGAGGCTCTGGTTAACATGAAGGTCCTGAAGTTGTATGCTTGGGAAACTCATTTCAAGAAAGTTATAGAAAACTTAAGGAAGGTAGAACATAAATGGTTATCAGCAGTGCAGTTAAGAAGGTCATACAATAGCTTTCTCTTCTGGTCTTCCCCTGTTTTAGTCTCTGCTGCAACCTTTGGGGCATGCTATTTCCTCAAAGTTCCTCTACATGCTAACAATGTCTTCACTTTCGTTGCGACTCTACGTCTAGTCCAAGACCCAATAAGAGTTATCCCTGATGTTATTGGAGTGGTCATTCAAGCAAATGTGGCCTTCACACGTATTGTGAAGTTCCTCGAGGCACCTGAGCTGCAGACCAGTAACATCCGGCAAAAGAACATCGGGGCAGTTGATCATGCCATTAGTATCAAGTCAGCTAACTTTTCATGGGAAGATAACCCATCAAAGCCTACACTTAGGAATGTGAACTTAGAGGTCAAGCTTGGGGAAAGGGTGGCTGTATGTGGAGAAGTTGGCTCCGGAAAATCAACACTATTAGCAGCTATTCTTGGAGAAGTTCCAAATACTCAGGGAACCGTAAGAATACGAACTTATTTCCTTCTGGCTCATTTTAACCTAAAGAAAACAAGATCATAATTTCTCATTTCACCCTCTTCAGTCCTGTTGTATACCAATAGGATCTTTAAGATTTTTAAAATGCCAAAGTATGGATAGATGTCAGGAATTAGGTTGTTTACTTCCCTTTTGCTGGATTGACTGATTGTTCTCTACTACAGGTTAAGGTTTATGGAAGGATTGCCTATGTTTCTCAAACAGCTTGGATTCAGACCGGAACAATACAAGACAATATTATATTCGGGTCTCCAATGGATAACCACCGATATCAAGATACACTTGAGAGATGCTCGTTAGTGAAGGACCTTGAACTTCTTCCTCATGGAGATCTAACCGAAATAGGTGAAAGAGGAGTCAATCTCAGTGGCGGTCAGAAGCAGCGAATTCAACTTGCTCGTGCTCTCTATCAGGATGCTGATATATATCTGTTGGATGATCCATTTAGTGCTGTTGATGCAGAAACTGCCACGATCTTGTTCAATGTAAGTCAAGCATTTTAAAAAATTATTCACTTCTTTCCTATTCAGACTTTTATTTATTGATCTCACAATGTGATTTTGTCAGGAATATGTCATGGGAGCACTTTCAAGGAAGGCAGTTCTGCTAGTCACTCATCAAGTTGATTTCCTACCTGCATTTGATTCTGTATTGGTCAGTCTTGTTTCGAAATTTCGCTACTGTGAATAACTTGATCCTATTAAACTTCTTTTCTGGATGGATGAGCCTTGGGGATATCCATATCTTGATTAGTTTTATCGATATCTCTGTATGTTTCATTCATCTTTGGAAACATTTACATTTGATTTATGTCAATCATATTTTCACTGGCAATTGGCAAATAATGTATTTTGTTAACAGCTGATGTCAGACGGAGAAATACTACAAGCTGCTCCTTATCAACAGTTATTGGTCTCAAGCCAAGAATTTCGGGAGCTTGTCGATGCACATAAACAAACCGCAGGTTGTGAGAGGCTCACTGCAGTTGCTGCTCCAGAGAGAAAAGGATCATCTACCAGGGAGATTAAGAAAACTTATGCAGAGAAGCAACCTAACTTATCAAAAGGAGACCAATTTATAAAGCAGGAAGAAAGAGAAGCCGGTGACACAGGGCTTACTCCCTACATTCAGTATCTAAATCAGAACAAAGGATACTTGTACTTTTCGTTGGCTGCCCTTGCTCACCTCGTTTTTGTTATTGGTCAGATACTACAGAACTCTTGGATGGCAGCTAAAGTTGATAAGCCTGATGTTAGCAAACTGCGGTTGATTGCCGTCTATTTGATTATTGGATTTGTTTCAACACTAGTTTTGCTCTTTAGATCTCTTTTGACAGTCATTTTGGGCCTTCAATCATCAAATTCCTTGTTCTCACAACTATTAAATTCCCTTTTTCGTGCTCCCATGTCTTTCTATGACTCAACACCTCTTGGAAGAATACTAAGTCGGGTAGTTAACAGTTAACATTTCATGTTGCTTCATTAGATAGATTATATACAACTAATTAATATGGCTTTGTATTCGTTTTTCTTTGGTGTATTAGGTCTCATCTGATCTGAGTATCGTCGATCTTGATGTTCCATTTGGATTAGTCTTTGCCGTTGGAGCCACCATTAATGCTTATAGTAATCTTGGAGTACTTGCTGTTGTTACCTGGCAAGTGTTGTTTGTCTCCATACCTATGGTCTATTTGGCAATTCGCTTGCAGGTATTCGTTTCTGATAACTTCATCTTCGTTAGAATTATACATTCTTGAAAAACCGTAGAAGTACTTCCTACTTCATGAACTAGCATGGGAGGTGGGGTGGGG
>JAOQMS010000007.1:29996526-30010383 GCA_027563885.1 Erythroxylum longipes
GAAACAAATGGATGCATGAATGGTTGCTTTCATCTTCTACAATATTTCCTTTTTCTCAGAAGATGACTATAGCCCTTGCATACCTGTCTTTTACGTTTTTCACTTGATAGTGTCATTCTTCTGGCATTTATTTCCAGACAGAAACAAATGGATGCATGAATGGTTGCTTTCATCTTCTACAATATTTCCTTTTTCTCAGAAGATGACTATAGCCCTTACGTACCTGTCATAAATTCAGAAAAGTTGTGGTGAAGCTAGTAGCGAAGTGTTCTTTGAGTTGAAGATTAAGTTTAACGATACTGATGAGCTTTCTCATAAATATATGTAGGCGTAATGAAGAATTAGAAGAGTTCACAGAACAAAGAAGGATGATGGGGGGTTTGTCTGACAACTTTTGTGGGGACTCTGACAGCTCAGGTTTCATTTTCAAGCACTCTGGATTCAATTTCCTGTTACTACGCCAACCAACTTCGTGTATCAACCAGGCCTCCATTCTTTGCTTCTACTTTGCACTTCTGGTCTTGCTCTTAGTCAGTTTGATACAGAAATCCTTATCAAAAGCTGATAAAACTCCATCTCGGACTCGAGGATTTTCCAAGTTACAGATAGTTTCAGCCATTTTCAATGGTTGTCTTGGGCTACTGTACTTGTGTTTGGGAGCATGGAGTTTAGAAGACAAGTTGAGGAAAACCCAGACTGCCTTACCCTTGGAGAAATGGTTCCTAGCCTTGTTTCAGGGACTCACCTGGTCATTGGTGACTGCAACTACAATTCTAGGAAGGGAGCACATTTCGAAGATAATGTTGCGACTGTTGTCAATTCTTCCATTCTCTCTTGCTGGATTTGTCTGTGTTTTAGCAACATCTGCTGCTGTTTTAGGCAAGGGGGTGTCAGGGAAGACAGTTTTAGATATTCTGTCTGTTCCAGGAGCAGTGTTGTTACTGCTATGCACTTACAAGGTGAAAAAACCTGAATCTGGTGATGGAAATGAAACGATAGGAGTTGATGCTTTAAAAACAGACTCCAATGGCATAAGTGAAACAGACACTGCAAGACAAGTTTCTCCATTTGCTGAGGCAAGATTCCTAAGTAGAATGTCACTAAGCTGGTTGAATCCACTGATGAAATTAGGAAGCCAGAAAACTCTCAAGGAACAGGATATACCCAAGTTGCGGGTGGCGGAACGAGCAGAAAGCTGTTATTTACAGTACTTGGAGCAACTCAACAAGCAAAACCAAGTAAACCCGCCATCTCAGCCATCACTCTTGAAGACAATAATACTATATCACTGGAAGGAGAATCTGAACACTGGCTTCTTTGCTTTTCTGAAGATAGTTAGCTTATCTGCTGGTCCTCTGATTCTGAATTCCTTTATTTTAATATCTGAAAGAAAAGAAGGCTCGAAATATGAAGGTTGTCTACTGGCCTTATCCCTTTTCATCACAAAGTGTTTAGAGTCCTTAGCTCAAAGGCAGTGGAATTTTGGCTCCAAGCTTATAGGTCTGAAGGTGAGATCCTTGCTTGCAGCTATAATATAAAAGAAACAATCCAGGCTATCCTATGCAGGCAGGTTGATGCATTCTGGAGGTGAAATAATGAATTATGTTACAGTAGATGCCCAAAGAGTTGGCGAGTTCTCCTTATGGTTTCATCAGATTTGGACAACATGCCTCCAGATCTGCTTCTCTCTTGCAATTCTCTTCCACGCAGTTGGGTTAGCAGCATTTGCCGCTCTAGCAGTTATAATCCTTAATGTGCTAGCCAATACTCCACTTGCAAAGTTGCAACGTAAATTTCAGAGTAGAGTTATGGGAGCACAGGATGACAGATTGAAAGCCAGTAATGAGGCTCTAGTTAACATGAAAGTGCTGAAATTGTATGCTTGGGAAGCCCATTTCAAGAATGTCATAGAAAGTTTAAGAAAGGTGGAGTATAAGTGGTTGTTTTCTCTGCAGTTACGTAAAGCATGCAATGTATTTCTCCTCACAGCTTCTCCTATCATGGTCTCAGCTGCAACCTTTGGAGCATGTTATTTTCTGAAAGTTCCTCTACATGCTAACAATGTTTTCACTTTTGTGGCCACTTTACGTCTCATTCAAGATCCATCCATCCCTAATGTTATTTCAGCATTAATTCAAGCAAAGGTAGCCTTTTCTCGTATTCTGAATTTCCTGGAGGCACCTGAGCTGCAGTGCTCTAATATCAGGCAAAAGCAGAACCAGGGGAATGGTACTCATGCAATTCTTATTAAGTCAGCAAACTTTTCATGGGAAGATAATTCGTCAAAACCAACACTTACGAATGTGAATATGGAGATAAAACCTGGTGAAAAAGTGGCTGTATGTGGAGAAGTTGGCTCAGGAAAATCAACCCTTGTAGCTGCAGTTTTTGGAGAAGTTCCAAATACCCAGGGAACTGTAAGTATGACAGCTTTCCAGTATTATCTTGTTGTCATGCTTCCCATTGTTTATCATTCGCCCTTTGAAGAGTCAAGTAATGGTTCTATACTCACTTACAGATTCAGGTTAACGGGAGGATTGCCTATGTTTCTCAATCAGCTTGGATTCAGAGTGGAACAATACAAGACAACGTTATATTTGGGTCTCCAATGGATAACCAGCGATATCAAAATACACTTGAGAGATGCTCATTAGTGAAGGACCTTGAGCTTCTTCCTCACGGAGATCTGACTGAAATAGGTAATAGAGGAGTCAATCTGAGTGGTGGTCAAAAACAGCAAATTCAACTCGCTCTTGCTCTTTATCAAGATGCTGATATATATCTGTTGGATGATCCATTCAGTGCTGTGGATGCAGAAACTGCCAAGAGCTTATTTAATGTAATGAATGCAACAATCCCATAAACAACTAGTTGCATAATCCCTTATTTGTTAGCCCCATGTAAAAACATCTGAAAAATTTTTGGCAGGAATACGTGATGCGAGCACTTTCAAATAAAACAGTCTTGCTTGTAACACATCAAGTTGATTTCCTACCAGCATTCCATTCTGTTTTGGTTAGTGCTGGAATTTTATTTTCAACAGTTTACATGATTTACAATCAATAGAATTTTCTTTGATTACTAACTTTCCTTCTTACACCAATTCATTACCAGTTGATGTCTGAAGGAAAAATTCTTCAAGCAGCTCCTTACCCTGACTTGTTGGCGACAAGCCCAGAATTTAGGAACTTGTCAATGCACACAGAGAAACAGCAGGCTCTGAGAACCTTAATGAGGTTGCTGCTCCACAGAAACAGGGGTCACCTGATGGAAAGATTAAGACATCAGTTGATAAACAACTTAAAGCAGCCAAAGGAGAAGATTTGATTAAGAATGAAGAAAGAGAAGTAGGGGATACAGGACTTAAGCCATACATTCAGTATCTGAATCAGGACAAAGGATACATTTACTTCATCTTTGGAGGTCTTGCTTACCTTGCATATGTTATAACTCAGATAGTACAGAACTCTTGGATGGCAGCTTATGTTGATAATCATCATGTTAGCACATTGCGGTTGATTGTTGTCTACTTGATTATTGGATTCACCTCAACCCTTTTCTTGGTAGTGAGATCTTTGACAACAGTCACCTTGGGCCTTCAGTCATCAAAATCTTTATTTTCGCAGCTACTAAATCATCTTTTTCGTGCCCCCATGTCTTTCTATGACTCCACACCTCTTGGAAGAATACTCAGCCGGGTAAAAAACCATTTCAGAAAATCTTGAGCTTGGAAGAGATAATGTGCAACTGATATCAAAATCTGTGTTTTTCCTTTTTATCTCATAGGTTTCGTCAGATTTGAATGTGGTCGACCTTGATGTTCCAAGTGGTTTGAACAGTGCTCTTGGAGCAACGATAAATACTTACAGTAATCTCGGAATACTGGCTCTTGTTTCCTGGCAAGTTCTGTTTGTATCCATACCTATGGTCTATCTTGCCACTCGCTTGCAGGTACTTTTTTGAAATTCTCAACCAGCAGGATACTTCATTCAAAAGTTACTGAATCAATACCGCGATAACTTCATGAAATAACATGGGCCTGACCTGGTGTGTGACTTTAATAAAGAATTATTATGTCAAAGCTTTAATTTTTCTTTCATCTGCAGAGATATTACTATGCCTCAGCAAAAGATTTGATGCGTCTCTATGGCACATCGAAGTCTTTAGTGGCAAATCATTTAGCTGAATCAGTAGCTGGAGCCGTGACAATCAGAGCATTTCAGGAGGAAGAGCGGTTCTTCATGAGGAATCTTGACCTCATTGACACCAATGCTAGTCCTTTCTTCCACAATTTTGCAGCCAACGAGTGGTTGATTCAACGGCTAGAAATTGTCAGTGCGTTTTAGTGTCTGCTGCATTTTGCATGGCATTGCTTCCTTCTGGTACTTTTAGCTCTGGTGAGTGCATAGAAATTCCAAATGAACCGAATTTCCTCCAACAGAGCCTGCTTGATCATCAGGATATGCTTTTGAATCAGCTAATGCCATCACTGCAGGATTTATTGGTATGGCACTCTCATATGGTCTGTCTTTAAATAACTCCCTGGTAAGGTCAATTCAGAATCAGTGCTCCCTAGCAAATTACATCATTTCTGTTGAAAGACTCGACCAATATATGCATATATCAAGTGAAGCCCCTGAGGTGATAGAAGATAACCGTCCCCCACCATATTGGCCTGCAGTTGGTGAATTAAATATATGCGACTTGCAGGTGAATTTGGCTCTCTTAATATGACATCTAAAACAATTTGAATATGTTAGTACACTGAATTGTTCAATTTTTTAACAGGTTAGATATAGACCTGAAGCACCACTAGTCCTTCAAGGTATTACCTGCAAAATTGCAGGTGGTCACAAAGTGGGTATTGTTGGTCGAACAGGCAGTGGAAAGACAACTCTTATCAGTGCTCTGTTTCGTCTAGTGGAGCCAGTTGGAGGAAAGATTGTTGTAGATGGCATTGACATCTCCAAAATCGGGCTTCATGATCTGAGATCAAGATTTGGGATAATACCTCAAGATCCTACACTTTTCAAGGGGACTATTAGATACAATTTGGATCCATTATCCCAATTTACAGACAATGAGATATGGGAGGTTCGTTTCCAATCTCTGCTTACTCGACCAAAAAGAAACTTGGTTTTTGTCCAAATAGACTTTAAGAATGTTTTCATCGTAGGTTCTCGAAAAGTGTCAGCTTCGAGAGGTCATTCAAGAGAAAGAGGGTGGTGGTCTAGATTCCTTAGGTAAGTTTTTAGACAGTAAATTAACTACATGAAGATGGTGAAGCCTCTAAGCTAACGTTGGTAGACAACTAAAAACTCAACCTTTGCCATGCAGTTGTCGAAGATGGCTGAAACTGGAGCATGGGCCAGCATCAGCTGTTTTGTTTGGGGCGTGCACTTCTAAGGAGATGTCGGATACTGGTGCTTGATGAGGCAACTGCGTCAATCGATAATGCAACAGACTTGATTCTACAGAGTATCATTCGTACTGAATTTGCAGATTGCACGGTAATCACCATCGCGCACAGGATACCAACTGTGATGGACTGCAACGTGGTATCTTGCCATGAGAGATGGTGAATAACTAGTTCGAAAAATGAATCCAAAAGAGGTTGTGTTTTCTTACCTTAAAAGTGGCTGTTGAATAAAAGTGGTCCAACTGATAGAAGCTTTACACAAATAGATAAACAAATAAGCAGTAAACTATGTCCATTTATAGAAGAAAGGGATCAAAGATTAATGACTTTGTATTACAATCCAATAAATCTAGTGGAGTACGACGAGCCAGCGAAGTTGATGGCCACAGAAGGTTCACTCTTTGGGCAACTGGTCAAGGAATACTGGTCTCATTTACACATTGCAGAATCGCATTGAAGTTAATCCAGTTACTTGAAGTATTAAAAATATGTCCATATAGGAAGTAGGACATGTACGATATACAAAAGCATTTTATTTGTAGGCGTGCCAGTAAATGCCGATGACTAGAAATTAATTCTAAGTTAGAATTTACTTTTAAAATGTTGTCCTTCTGAATTCTGATGGCAATTGAATAGAAGCTAAAGTTCTTGTCAGATTTTGCACGGATAGACAATTTTCAGCAAGGAGTTAGATCTTGCATTTATTCTATCTTATGAATAATGCAACATAGAATAAGAAAAAATAAGACCAAGATCATGTTCATAGAAATCGAAACAAGACTACGTATATGGTAATCAATGATGAAGTATTAGTTTATTAACTTTTTCCCGAACTGCAAGGATCACTGAATTTGCACTTCCAACACTTTCCAGGACCTATTTCCAATCCTCTCCAACGTATGCTAACTTTTCAGGAATCAACTAAAATCTCATATGAGGAACCAAATCCTTGCTCTATTGGTACCTTATAGAATTGGTACCTTATAGAATTCATAGAAGTCGAAACAACGCTACGAACATGGTAATCAGTAATGAATTATTAGTTTCTTAACTTTTTTCCTGAACTGCAAGGATCACTGAATTTGCACTTCAACACTTTCCAGGACCTATTTCCAATCCTCTCCAACCTATGCTAACTTTTCAGGAATCAACTACCAAATCCTTGCTTTATTGATCTAAATGTGCTATGATTGTTAACACCATTGACACAAATGTCTTTCATGTCTTGAAATGAAGTTGTAGTTATTTGTAACCATGTGGAGTTCAAAAGGTAAACTTTTAAATCAACATTCAGGGAAAAAAGAGTGCAAAAATCATTTTCATATGTTGTCAGATCCTTGTTCAGTGAGGCTGTTAGCTACTATCTTCCAACTTAGAGCAGTTAGCTAGGGTTTAACAACACATCAAAAGGAAACAATGAAATGAAATTGACTATTTTACCAACCCAAACCATGCTTGTGAACATTTGAAGTTGAAAATTGTGACATGCTTCATTATCAGATTATCACAATCAAATTTATACAGAAGATTAACCCAAAGATAGCACCAGCTATATAGTCAGGAACTACTCAGTATGTCTTAAGGACCACCAAGGATGGCATTTTGGATATCCTCTCTACTCAAGGCATAACTGAATCTCCTCTCAACATCTTTTTCAAGATTTCCTGGTCCATTCTTCAGGTACCTGAATCCAAGCATTCTAAAAGATTAGATTGATAACTAGAATCCCTGTCTCAAGGTAGAAAATCACTTAAACAATATCCAAGGAGCACAACAACAACCAGAATACACTCTAGTTTCATTGATCTTGACTAGAGAACTGTTGTTAAAGTTTCGTTCTCACTTTTGAGTTGCAACCTGGTTTGATAATCCAATTCATTACAATAAGTTTTAAATACCTCTGAACAATAGCAGTCTATATTACATAAATTCCAATGTAGGATTTCAATCCAAACTATTTGAACCTCCATTAGAAAACATGTCATGATTACAAACACACAAGCCACCTAAGAAATGAGAGGCAAAGAAACAAGCACCATAAGAAATGGTGATCATATTTTCTTGATCGTAGCAAGTTGCTTCTTTTATGAGAATTTTACATGACAACATGAGAGACCATAACTAATCTTAAACACGAAAAGGAAACACAAATCCAGAAAGCCCAAAACTTTTTAACACTATCTGCAAATTCATAGCTTCACGACGACACCCCACAAACCATAAAGATCGGAATCCATGCACAGCATCAAAGAAAAGATCAATAAAAGCCAAAATGTTACCTTATATACAGGTCAGTTACATCCAGCGACAATTGAGCGTGCCAATCAGGCTTTTCAACGAACCAAACTGCTCGATCATCCTTACTCTGATAAAACCCCAACTCTCTCAGCCAAGCCTCAATGCAAGGCAAGCTATGAGAGTACAAAGGCTTGTTCTTCTCAGAAAGCTTCTTCAGCCGCTCATCTTCTGCCGACGTTATCTCCTCAGCCTCTGACGATTTCGGTGAAACCAGTCTTATGGGCTTCCCAGAAAAGTGGCTCAGATTGTTAGGACAGGAAGAAGATTTAGAGAAAAACGAAGAATATGAAGTGGGCAAATGAGGGAATCTGGAGGAAGTTGCGGAACAACGAGGAGGTACAAGCAAACCACCACAGGCAGACGAAGGTACAGAAATGGCGAACATGGTTATCGAAATCCCTAGCTTTTGTCAGTTCATTCCATTCTGAATCGAACAAAGTCGCAGTCTTTATAGTACTTCCACACGCGTAGCCATTAAAGTCAGCTTCTTTTGGAGGGAATACACCGTTAATTCGTTATCTCCTAATTTTGTTTTTATTTGCGGAATAATACATTAAAATGTATCATTTTTAATTTAAATTTCAATTATTTAACTAATCTTTATAAATTAAAATAATTTGTATTAATATGATAAATAAATAACATATGGTCAATGTAACATTTTAATCAATTTATACAAGATTACTCATTAAATTAAAACTTGTTAAAATGTAATCATAAATATAAATTTGCTAAAAAATTAAATAATAAATAATTTATTTTCTCTTTACTTATCTATTCCATTAATTTCTAAAATTGTAGTAAATAATAACTTAAATTTTGACACATGTAGTTTTTTTTTGGAAACATAGGATTGAAAACAAAACCTAATTAAATCAGTTCTTTGCCTATCTAGGATTATAAAATCCAACAAGTCGTTTAGAGGATCTGATAAGACAGGCAATTCTGGTTATACTCGCATAATTAAAATAGCCAATTTATTTGCGCTTTGTTTTCTCTCCTTATAAACATGTTGAAGCGTTACCTCTCAAATTCGATTCAGCACCTTTCGTATGCCTCGTATCAAAATAAAAACCTTAATCAGTGATCTTTTAAAGAAAAAAAAAGGATATTTATGACCTCTAATAAATCGACTTTTAAAATAATTTTCTGATAGCTATGGTTCTATCCTAATTGAAGCTCCTCTTAAAGTCCCTGGGTTCAGCCATAAGGTAAACATACTCCAATGTTACGTAAAAAACCTCCAGACAAGTGTAGATTCTAATATATAAGGTGAATCAAATTTTAAATAAATGACCAAACTTGGGCCAAACGTTCTTAAAGATGGACCGACCGAACCATTATCGTGCCAATTTAACCCGAGCCCAAATTTTAATCATAGATTTGTGACACTTGTGGCCCGAAATTCTGGTTAATCTAAAAGGAGTACTCCTAAACTGAACTTTACTCCTTCTGGTCCTTTTCAAGCCTAACCTTCTAGTCTGTGTTTTCACCGAAACATGGATTGGAGGGTGCGAATGATCGTTTAAAGGAAGCACTTTCTTCCCTTTCTTTTCATCTTCTGTGGTAAAGGCAACCTTTGGAACACTGGAACAGAGAGCCAAGCCAATCCAATTGATGTAAACACAAACAAAAGTGAAAATTGACAAAACGAAGAGACGTGCCTTCAACTTCAAGAGTCTTTTCGTTGGCGTTTTAGTCTGACCAACGACGCATATATTCAAGCGTTTCTCTCTTTATTTTCTGTCGACGTGATCATGTGGCCCAGATTTTGCTTTTCACACTTAAATTCTGATTATAGACACTGAGCATGTATTTTTTTTTTAACCCATTAGGTATTTTAAGAGAGTCATAATTATAAGAATATATTTTTAAACCATTCATTCTTAGACTAATCTTCGTTTGTACCGAATTAGCCTTTAAAGAGTAAAATACTAGCCAAATATATTTTTCTATTCTCAGAACTTGAATTCAAGATCTCTGCTTAAAAGATGAGAGTGCTGAATTACTCACACTAATTACTTGAGTATATTATTATTAACATTGAGAACATGCTGCTTCTTAGTGAGCAATGCCAGTATAAGAAACAAAGATGAACATCTAGATTAACAAATATAATTAATTCAATAAGGTTCGTTCATTTATTATTATTGGAATTGGTTTAAATTTTATTTTTAAAATAATAGCATAGTTATTTAATTTCTTATATTTTTAAAAATTAAGATAATATTATTTAAAAATTAAATTAAAATGAGTCAATTTTGGATTATTTCTATAAGTTATCTCCCTCAGGCCTCATCAATGGGTACAAGTTAAAAAATTCAAAAGCAGGAAGGATTGATTGATGTAATTTAACAATTAAAAAATAGCAAAGACAGAGATGTTGGTCCCAAAAATGTCAACACAATCATAGAATTGATATGAATAAATAGTTATATTTACAAATTTTTTATTAAATAGTAAATAAAAAATTATACTTAAAACTTTTAATAGAATGATTGGTGTTAGTTTATTAACTAAAAAACAAGAGTTAGATGGTAAATGTGAATCACATGTTTTACTATTTAAATCAATTTAAACCAGAGAGTTGGAGAATGAGAGAGAGATCATGTGGATCAGAGGATACAATCCACAAATGTCAAACACAATCATGAAATAGTTATACAATTAGAATTGAGAACTCGTTTTTTAGAATTTTTTATTATAATTGAATTTTAACTAATCTAAATATTAATGTTATAAAAATTAGACCCGACAAGCATTAGAATGTTATAAAATAATTAAAAATTTTAAAATATGATTGAAAGATATTGTCTTTGTTTATATAAAATTTTAAATTTTAATTTAAAAAAATTGTTAAATAAAAATTAACTAATTTATTTTGGTATGTTTGGTTAAATAAAATAAAAATTATAATCCTGGTGTATTCTTAACATTTACGTACTCTTACGTTTGGTTAGAAAAAGAGAAATAAAATAACCAATCTGAGGTTTTATTATTTTTGGAACATGGGGAATAGCTAAAGAACTCCATACATTGTCCTTAGCTATTTTGGGTAACTAGGAATAATCTTTACGACGTTCTCAAATCGAAATATCCTCGTCGAACCCCCGCTCTTCATGCCTCTGGCTCTCGTCTCTCTCGCTCTTCACGAACTTCTCCAACATTTCTCTGTCAGTTGCACGAATTAGGTATGTTTCCTATAAACCTAACTTCGCCGCTAATTTGTTAATTTTTTTTTGCTATCAATGTGATTGGTTGACTTACTTCATCAGCCAAATAACTTTTGTGATGCTTATTTGACCTTCTCATCTCTTCCAATCAACTTGATTTTAATTTGGAATTTATCTTTCTTGTATTTGTGCAAGTCATTGCTGAAGATTATGCTAAAAATGCGTTATCTGTGTGGTATTAACACGGATTGTGGGGTGTCTACGTTATCTTGGTTATGTAGAAGAGGAAACCACTGATAATTGAAATCGGTTGTAAATGAATTTTGCCATTGACAAAATTTTTATTTCTTCAAATAGACTATATATGGTATGAATATAGTTGGAGGGATTGGTTCCCACCTTATCTTCATATTGTGGAAGATAGGAAAATTTGTTAATCATTTTCATAGAGGAGATTATTACTAGTCTTAAAATAGAATTTTATCATGGACAAACTTGTTGGAGCATTGATAAATTGTTGTTGGTTTTTAGATATGAAAATCCAGAATTTCATCTTTAACAAACTTGTTGGAACAATTGCTACAGTACATATAGCAGTATATATGTAAAGGGATATTAGATAAACACGTAAGTAATTGTTGTGATGTAAACCATTAATGCATAACTTAACTTCTTCATAATAGTAGATTATAACTTAATTATAGTGAACTTCAGATCGAGTATTGACTAAATGAAGTTATTAACAATTGAAACAAGTCATAAAACATGCAAGTTAGAGAACTTCATTTACTTCAAGCATACTTCAACTCCTTTGTTTTAATTCGTTACCATGTTCATAATCAATAATCATAGAGCTATTTCGGCTATAAGAAATGCCCTAGCTTTCATTATAATAGTTAAGCCTCGAGCAAGTAATTGGAGTGTTTAATAGTTCCCTGGGTAATACCAGTAACTTTTAAGTTCATCTACGTAAACCCAATCATCAAAGTCATCTTCTCCATGTAACAATATATCTTCTTCTTCTTCAACCAAATCTGCCGAACGCTTGCTAAAATGTGATTTAATAATAATAACAATAATAATATACTAAAATAAATATAATTAATACAAATAATAAATTTAATAATAAGTAAAAAAATAATAATAACAAGGAATTTAATAATAATAATAACAATAATTAATACAATTAATAAATTATTAATAATAAGAATAATAATTAGTATAAATTTAATAATAATAATAGTAATATTATTAATAATAAATGTAATTGATAATAATAATAAAATTAATAGTTAGTAGAAAATTAACAATAATAATTATTATTAATAGTACGGATAATAAAATTAATAAGAAGAACAAGAAAAATAAAACTAATAATAAAAATAATTATAATTATAATTATAATAAGAATAATAATAAGTAAAAAAGTAGTAATAATAATAATAACAATAACAACAACAACAACAATAACAACAAAAATAATAACAACAATAATAAGGATAAGGATAAGGATATTTTTATCTTTTTATTGGTTATTACTTTGTCATTCTAAGTTTATATTTTCAAGCTAAACATTGACCTAGAAATTCTTTAATAGTAAATCAAATAAAGCAATATTCATTCCATTCGTAATAACCATTCTATTCATTTTTTATTCCTCATAATAATCTTTCTATTCATTTTCTATTCCATCCCCTGAACCAAATAGGACATGAGAACATGACAGCGTCTTAGCGAACAATGCCAATACAAGAAACAAAGATGAACATCTAGATTACCAAATATAATTAATTCAATGAGTCTCGTGTAATAAAAAGTTTAAATTTTATTTTTAAAGTAATAGAATTGTAATTGAATTTCTTAAAATAAATCTTTTAATTTTGAAAAATTAAGATAATATTACTGAAAATTTTAAATTAAAATGAGTCAATTTTGGGTTATTTCTATAAGTTATCTCCCTCAGGCCTTATCAATGGGTATAAGTTAAAAAATTCAAAAGCAAGAAGGATTGATTGATGTAATTTAACAATTAAAAAATAGAAAAGACAGAGATGTTGGTCCCAAAAATGTCAACACAATCATAGAATTGATATGAATAAATAGTTATATTTTAAAATTTTTTATTAAATAGTAAATAAAAAATTATACTTAAAACTTTTAATAGAATGATTGGTGTTAATTTATTAACTAAAAAACAAAAGTTAGATGGTAAATGTGAATCACATGTTTTACTATTTAAATCAATTTTCTTAGAGAATAAGACAGAGAATACAATCCACAAATGTCAAACACAATCATGATATAGTTAAACATTTAGAATTAAGAACTTGTTTTTTAGATTTTTTTTATTATAATTGAATTTTAACTAATCTAAATATTAATGCTTTAAAAATTAGATCGAAATTGTACTAGACTGTTATTAAAAATTTTAAAAATTTGAAATATGATCGAAGAGATTGTCTTTGTATATAGAAAATTTTTAAAGTTTAATTTAAAAATGATATTGTTAATTAAAAATTAATTGGTTTATTTTAGTTTATAAAAATTTATTAATTCTCAAAAATTGACTAATTAATTAATAAATTTATTAAAATTTATTAAAATTTATTAAAGTATATCAAAAAATTAAAAAATTGGATGATTCAAAATTTTACGATTAACCGCTAATTATCGTCTATCTTTAATGATTTACGAATTAAATAGTATTAAACGGTTATTTTTTCCATCAAATTCTTTGCTCCAATTATTTTATTTTAACTTTGTTTTATTAAATCTCATTTATATATTTATATAAAATTTATATAAATATATGGATAAGATTTAATGAAATGTAATAGGAATATTGTATCTTAAATCTTATTTATATATTTATATAAAATTTATATAAATATATGGATAAAATTTAATGAAACGTAATAATAATAAGAATGTTGCGTCTTAATTAGGAAATATTATCATGTTATTTCT
>JAOQMS010000007.1:30035757-30059594 GCA_027563885.1 Erythroxylum longipes
CCAATCGCGTGAACTATCAATCGGCCCTTTTGTAGATTTTGGAAACTACTAGCCAATCGCGTGAAATAGCCAATCGCGTGAACTATCAATCGGCCCTTTTGTAGATTTTGGAAACTACTAGCCAATCGCGTGAAATAGCCAATCGCATGAACTATCAATCGGCCCTTTTGTAGATTTTGGCGGTGTTTGACAAATAATTTATCAAATAATTTTAGCTTATTAATTAAAAGTTAATTTTTTCACTATCTTAAAAAGTTAATTTTTTGATGAATGGATTATTGGTTAGTTTATTTAATTTAATAAACTGATTTTTAAAAGTTCCATAAGAAGAGCTTTTAGGGTCAGCGGTTTGTTTAATAACAATATTATCTTCTATTTTATTCTTTATTTTTACTTTGTGTGTTTTTAAAGTTGGCCTTTTTTGATCGTACAATTATGTTGTGAAATTTGGAAGAATATAATAAAGGGGTTAATTAAATTTTTAAATTTGTATTTAATTTTATAATGTTAATTTACATTTAAAAATATTATAAAATTAAGTTTTTGAATATAAAGAGTCATATCAAATTAATATTTTTAGTATATAACTACTATATATCGTATCTGTGTTATATTATAATTACAAATATTTTTAATTTATTAAATAAAAAAATTTATATATATTATATGAAAATACTAATATGATGTAATCCGCTACATCATTTATATTAATAGAGGATTTAATATTATGTTATTGTTATTATTATTATTATTATATATTTAATTAAAATTATAAACTTAATTTTGGTAAAATTAACTATTTAA
Organism: Erythroxylum longipes; assembly: GCA_027563885.1. NCBI lineage: Eukaryota > Viridiplantae > Streptophyta > Magnoliopsida > Malpighiales > Erythroxylaceae > Erythroxylum > Erythroxylum longipes. The sequence continues at coordinate 30,036,562 of JAOQMS010000007.1, forward strand.
ATATAAATTATTATAAAAATTTTAACGAAATACTAAAAAATATAATATTCATACCTTGCTAACTTTGCTATGCGATTCAAAGCCCTTTTAGCATGGCTAAATTCGTTATGCGAGTGTATCGCAGGAGTGCATGTTATTCCAGAACCTTATACTCGCAGGAGTGCATGTTATTCCAGAACCTCACCAACTACGGGGATGTTTATCCAACTAGACAGGCAAGTTCAGTTGTACTTAAGGGGCTAACCCAATGTAGTCCTTTTGTTTTCATTTCCATATATACAAAGTTACGACGTAAGACTATAGGGAGCATATGGTCAATCATATAGCAAATGTTCCTTAGGAAAAAACAAGAATGTGACCCTCAATTTCCAGGAGTAAAACTTTCCTAGTGCCTTTTATTTATTCTTTTATTCTTTTTTATTATTATAATTTTATTATCCTCTGTTTTTTATTTCCTTCTTGTAAAAGGAAAGATGAATATATCCAATCAAATCCTCACAAAATATCTAATCAAGGGTCATCCAGCTAATCAACGGACGAGTGGGACACTCAAAAAGCCGTGGCAGGAAGCGGCATCCCAAGAGTTGACCACTTTCCTTTTAGGCACTAGGAATAAAAGTTTGTTCTTATAAAAGATGTATTCAAAAGTTTGTTCTTATTTATTAAATTGACTTAGGTATTGAAAACCATTGTAATTAATTAGGGATGATGATAAGATCAAACTGAATTTAAATTTTTTAAGCTTCAAATTTAATTAAAAAAGTGATAAGTCAAAGTTAAGAGTAAGTAAACACTTGTATGATTGAATTCTAAATTCTTTTTAATTCAATATGTGATATTCGAATTTAGTGTTTTATTTGGATTTAGGTGGCAGCAAAAGAACAAAAGAAAGCACTGACCAGATGGAAAGGTAAAACCGCATATAAATTTTTAGGAGATGACAATCAAAGTCCCGAGGGAAAAGTTGTGGGCATGCAACTTTCCTAATTACTTGCTAGTTCCTTTTACTCTATAAAATACCGAATGCTTTCCGGATGACAACCATATTTTGATTATTTTCTCTAACTGCTACTCTGGTCTGTATAATTGCAAATGGAAAACGGTTCAACACCAACAATTTCATTTCTCTACCAACAGTTTCACTGCCTCACATTGAAAATCTTAAGATGCAACTTTGCACTGCAAATGTTGACATCTGATTCCCTCAATTATCAAACATCTGATTGGCTGTTTCCTGACGTCATGCCATTTACTCTATAAATAATCCACCTGTTACGATCTAACTGCAAATTCTTCCTCAATTCATGTTGGTCCTAGTTTTCTTCTCAGTACACACGTTAGCTGTACTTATTCCAAGCTCGAAGCCCTGAGTTTTGTTTTAAAATCTAAATTTCCTTTTCCCATTTTCACTGCAAATGTTGACATCTGATTCCCGCCATGCCATTCTTGCGTTTCTCGTTCCTGTGCTCCTCAGTTTTGCTGGGATTAAATACCAGGGGAAGGCCACATCTCCTTTTGAAACTCATCCTGTAACAACCAGGGCCTCCATCTTTAGTTTACTGTTCTATGGCTTAACATTTGCTTCTGAGCAGGCATTTTCTAAAACTCCTTTTGCACCCATTATTCGATCTTTCATGGCGCTTTCTACTTCCCTGTCCTTGATCTCCTTGGCTTTGATATTGTTCCCAGAATCAATGCGGTTTGCTCTATATGGATCATACCTCCTACTTTCCATGAGAGAAGCATACTCCATCTTTGAAAAGCTGAGAAATCTGTTTCGTTATTACCAGCAATTTCGTCACAGGAGGAGACGACCAATTTTGCCAAGGAGCTCCACGGATGTTCATGCTCCGTACCTGTTTCATGCCTATCGTGGAGTTATCAGAACCAGAATTCACAGTAACTTGGATGCAGATCAAAATCAACTTGTGTTGTTCGTTGAAAGTGTTTCTGCAATATCAACAGGAGTCCTGCGGGAGTAGCTTCCACCTTAATTTTTAGTCTGAAACCTTTTTCCAGGTTCTTAGCATAAACAACTAATTGTCAAAACGTTTGTTCTTTCGTTGGCTTTACAAGATGTCGCTTTGTTTAGCTCAAACAGTATAGTCTTCCAAGTGGTTTCATCCCAGGCGAGAGTGCCCCTCTTCAGATGTTCTATTCTCACGCATCGTCTGGTCTCACTCATGCCCAGTGACTCTCTCTCCTTCTTCACGCTCTCGTCTCTTTTCTCTACTTTCTGGTCTCGTCTCCACTTTCTCCACTTCTAGCTCTCGAAAGGTTGCTTCTTGTCCCAAGTTGATAGCGTTCTGATAAAAAGGTTAGTTGCTGTTTCCGTATCTGTTTGTGTTTGACTTGTTCATGGTTGTTTCTCAGAAACTTTGGTGCATAAATCCAAAAGCTTCAGTCTTCCTTTAAGAAAATTGATGAAGCTTTAGGTAAGAGCAAAACTGAGGGAGACAAATTTCAATAAAACCTTCTTGTTTCTTCAACAGAAAAAACCTCCTTTTTTATATAAAAAGAAAATCTTCTTTCTTCCTTTAGCTATTGGTTTGGATTTTGAATTATGGATATCACGATATGGGAACTTTATTTTTGATACCTGACTAACAGAAAATCCTGATAAATTCAACGTTTGGTGTCAGTCATCAGAATTGCAGACTGAATGCACTTCTTCTTTTGATTTCTGAAGATTGCGACTTCTTTTGATTTTTAATAGTTCCAAACATGTATGCATTTGAATACTAGGGATTGAATTATTGAAGCAAAGATAACCTTTTCTTTTGTCTCTGGTTGGATTCAAGCGTTGCTATTATTGTATTAGTCGTAATGTTTCAGTCTCATCTTGGTATTACAGGTGCAAAAAGGCCAGCAAACATTTATCTCAAACCAGAAGTGCCAGAGATGGTACGGTATAACTTTGAAGAAATATGTGCACTTATTGTGTTATTGTATATTCTCGGGGATATCATAAGGTCTATCTGCTTCAAGTTGAATTTTTTTTAAAAAATAATTGAACAATTTTAAAATCAGTGCCTTTGTGTTTGTTCGGTTGTATCTCAGTTGATTTATATAACAGAGAAGTGACATCTTCAATCGACAATCTCTTTCAGGATACGGATTCCCATCAGCTAGAGAGTTCAGGACCTGATGAGATGGCCAGTGTTCTACTTAGAGGAGACCAAGACTATATGGAGGAGATAAATGAGTTGTACACTTACATTGATAAGGTATATTATCTTAATCTTCTAAAGTTAGGCTCCGTGTCATTTTGATAACTTTTGATTCTTGATCAGAAGAAGCTGGTCGTGGTATTGTTTTAGGTGAGGAACATGGTGATGCCAGGTTGCTCAGTAGAACTGCTAAAAGCTGCGTTGAATTCCATGTCGTCACTTCTGAGCACTATCAGTTTCATGTCTTCTGTTCCAAGACTTCAGGCCTCACTCTGAACAGAACTTTAATGTATGTTATGTATAGAAACAACACTATGTCGCATGAAAGTTAATCAGAGATAATTACAACCCTTTGTTATTTTCCCATTCTTCATTCTAATATCTATTGCAGATAATACTTGCAAGATAAAATATGTTCCTGATGATAATATTACATTCTCTTCCTCATTAACAATGTTGGTATATGTATCCTTTGTAGAACATAATATAAGACATCAGCAGCAATGCGTTTGTACAAAGGTAAAGGCAGCCAAGGAGTGGCAACAGCTTGTAATGGGCTCTTCATGTAAGTGACCAAACTAGGACTTTCCGACATGTCAATTTCCTCTGGCTTGACACCATCAGGAGGTGTCCAACTGAAATGATGTAGCAAGTGGCCTAACATGGATGTTACCAAGTTGATACCAACTTGTGCACAAGGGCAAATCCTCCTCCCAGTGCCAAATGGGAAGTAACTGGAAGTCGTGACCTTTCATGTCGACATCCTCCTCCAAGAACCTCTCTGGTCTGAACTCTAATGGGTCCTCACTATTACAACGTACGAGTCTTATTTCATTAGCTTTCTATTTATCCTCTTCTTTGGTTATTGGATACAATAGGATCTTTTTTTCAATTGATAAGATGACTTGATGGAATAACTTCCATGCAGATTGCCTTCTTCACACTTCACAACAAGAGAAGTAGATGCCTGGGAAGAACTAACTTGGGTAAGTAACCTAGCATTCAAAAAGTTGAACTTATGTCATCTAATTTTTCCAAGATTACTTTTGTTTGCATCTTTTTATAGTGTTGATGATAGTCAAACAAAGTTCATTAGATGTCTTGTGCTGTATGTAGGCTTGGCTGTCTTGCAATGATCTTATTATTTTGTAGCTTATGTTTATAAATGTTTAGCCTCTTTGAGTTTTAACAAAGTACTTCTGGTGGAAATATTGTGCCCTTGTGGGATCTTTCCTCTAGCATATGTGCAGATATCCTTTCTTTGATAAGGTTGCAAAATTAAGGTGCTTAGGTTTCTTGATCGCTTTTGAGAAATTGATGTTCAATGTATCTGCAGAATTATGGATAGACTTTGATGATAATGATCAGCCTGTTGGGATATTCCAGTGTCAATGTAGCAACAAGTTCTGCAGAAACATGAGACGTTCTAATAGTAAGTTGATTTTATGACATTGAGGCCTATTTCTGTACTATGTGCACTTGTAAAATTAGTTTCTTCCAATGTTTATGTGTAATATTCAATAGGTCTTTAAAAGGTTTAGGTTTGTGATCCAAAATTTACGGGTGTTTTTGCTGTTTTTGGTCACAAGAGACTGCCGAAGTCAAGTTATTTATCCATTAAGTTGAATTCTATAACGGGTACTAGTCTGTGATCTAATTCTCTTTTAAGTTTATTGGAGCAATCAAAAGAACTCTGTATGCTACTAATGATGATGCATCAGTGGTCACAGAAGCTAAAGCCATGGTCTCTCTTTAGCGGAAGGAAGCTAAAGACTTTGTTTTCGTTGTTTACTTATACAGTGAATTCCTAGGGAACACATTCATTTTACTTGTACTGCTTTACTTGTACAGTGAATGTCTATTATGATCTTTTCCCAATTTGGCGGTATAATAATTTATGTGGATGCTTGCTCGCTACGTTTGCTTTTCTGAGAGTCTTATCAGAACCATTTGAGCTTTCAGATATATGGTTGTTCTGGAATACAGTTCGACTCTCTATAACAAGAGTTAATGAATGTTTCATATGTTCTATTCTTGTGAAGGTATTCAACTGGGTTGGGAGTCACTGGTGGCAGTGCTTGGATCCATGACTTCTACTGTAGAGAAGTTCCCAGCCCTATTCATCTGACTATTGACACAGGATTCAGGAATGGAGATACTGCCATAAAAGCTTATGTTTCTGTTAATCTATCTTTTGGAGAGAATCAACTGGCTACACAATTCCAAGAAATTCCTCTTGATCTTCGCATGATTGAAGCTGACAGAGTTGGATGTATGAACCTTCCTATATTTTCCTTTTACCAAATGATTGCTTCCGCATTCTGAAGCATCCTTGCACACATGTAAAGGTGTATGCATGATCATCCCCTTTTCTATGCGGCTTCTATCTGCTCAAATTATAACTGGATATTGTTATTAGTTGCATTTATTTAGGGCAACCATCTAATAATAAGGTATTTAATAATGATAATAATAAATATAATTAATAAAAATAAAAATAATAAGAATAATAAAATTAATAATAATAAGTAATTTAATAATTAATAATAAAAAATTTAATAACAATAATAAAAGTAAGTAGAAAATTAATAAGAATAATTAATAAGAATAATAAAATTAATAATGATAAGAAAATTAATAAGAATAAGGAACTTAATAATTAATAATAATAAAATAAATAAATAAAATAAAATAAAAATTAATAAGAATAATAGTAAGTAGGAAATTAATAATAATAATAATAAGAATAATAAAATTAATAATAATAAGAAGAAAATTAATAATAACAATAAAAAATAATTAATAAGGAATTTAATAATAATAATAGTAATCAATAATTTAATAATAATAATAATAGATATATTTAATAAAAATAATAAAATAAATAATAATATGTATAATAATAATTAAAAATTAATAATAATAATAATAATAATAATAATAATAATAATAATAAGGATAACGATATTTTAATCTTTTTGTTAATTATTCTTTTATCATTCCAATTTTATATTTTCAAACTAAACACTGGCATAGAAATTATTTATCTATTTTATTCCTTGAACCAAATAAAGTAATATATATTCTATTCTATTCTTCGTCTTTTCTATTTTTAAGAATAACTATTTTATTCGTTGAACCAAACATGTCGTTAATGGCAGCAGCAGAAGTACTAGTTAAGGCATTCTAAGTTGTGGGCTTTCTGATTAATCCTATGAGATAGGCCCAACTTTATGTTCTACTCTAGCCCAACTTTATGAGATAGGCCTAATTAGGGAAGTCAATAGCATAAATTACAAATATAATAATTGAGTTTAAATTTGAGCTGCTTAGACCTAGTTTTATCCGAGGCTCAACTCTTTTAAATAAAATAACGTTATTTTGTTTAGAATAATTAATTCTCGAGTTAATTCTGAGCCTAACCCTAACTTTTTAAAATAATTAAATCTCGAGTTAATTCTGAGCCTATCCTTGACTTATGAGCTGACTCATAGAAAACAACTAAATTTAGGCTCATAGGCCTATCATCCCTATTCAAATCTAATTAAAATAATAATAAATTTAAATTTAAGTATATATAAAATTTAATGAATTTATATTCAAATATAACTTGAATATAGTAAGAGATGCTCAGTTTCCTTAGAAAAATAAGAATAGAATTATAATAAATATAGTAAAGACTGCAAATGGAGAAGTATTCATTTCATTCATAATTGAGTAGTATACAGTATTACCTTCAAAAACTTATATTAAAATGCTGTTTATTTAATTATAATATATTATTAAACATCAATTTTTCATTTCTTACCTTTTTCTTTCTTTTCATACTAACTAACCAATAACTTCCTAAATATATTCCAAAGTTCATTCTTTGTAATATATTCTGACTCTACATTCCAATTAGAATATTGACGGGGTAGACCCGATCTCAAAATTTTTAAGTTCGAATCTAATTAAAATAACAATAAATTTAAATCCTTGTATAAATAAAATTTGATGAATTTAAACTCCGATCTAATTTGAGATATATTCAAAAGTTAGTTCTTATTTATTAAATTGACTTAGGTATTGAAAACCATTGTAATTAGGGTTAAGAGTGAGTAAACACTTGTTTGATTGAATTCTAAATTCTTTTTAATTCAATATTTAAAATTGAGTATGATATTCGAATTTAGTTATTTATTTGGATTTAGTTGGCAGCAAAAGGGAACTTAACTTCAAGTCTTTTACTCCCATTGGTTTCATCGGAAAGTCTGAAATCTGTAAGGCAAAGCCATGTTGCGACTTTGGTGGCTTTTTTAGTTTCTGCTGTCTCGCCTTTCTATGTCTCAGTTTCAGCTAAATACTCGAAACTAACCCATCTGACGGAAAACCCAAAGCACTCACCTAATCTACTCTAACATCTATATAATCCATCACAACCAACCCCATTTATTGTTGTCTCTCTGTGCTTGTCAAAACCCAAGCTTTCAAAGATGGCTTCTTCACTCTCTACTACCCCATCTCCTTCACCTGTGGTTAAGAGCTCCACCACCAGCTTGCCTCATTGCAATAACCCCAGCTTTTCCAGGGTCTGCTTTCCCCTCTCTCCCAACCCAAATCTTCGATTTTTCACGAGGGTAATTCATCTTTCTTTGTTTTTCTTCTTGGGAATTTTACAAAGTTTGAGTCTTTAGTAGTTATCTATTGTCCTTTTGCTTTTACTCGAATTGGCTCCTTCATTTGGTTTTCCAAGGAATATGGGGAATAGTGTTGATGTTCGTGAATCTTTAGGTTTCTTGTTGTTTTGGTTTGGCTTATGCTACATTTCAAGATTGGAATGCCATTTTCTACGGTTCTTAAATGCTTTACCTTTGATTTGATAGTTTATCATTTAGGATGGTGTGCTTTTATTTTCCGTTTATATTATTTCCCTTTGTTATTATCTTGAGATTCCAGAGAAGCTAAAACCATGAAAAGGAGAGGGAAACTAGATTATAAGATCTTTTTAGTTGATTTCATCATTGTTGACCCTTGAGCTATGGACATTACATTAAAGATACAATGATATTGATGAGAACTTTGAGTTCCATTACATAATAAAATGTAGTTCATTTGATTATTTTCTACAATTCCTCGAATCATTGAGGTTTATCTCCTCGTTTCACTTGATGAAAATCTATTGTCAGTTAATTTGCTGCTTTACTTTGTTTTTTTTTTTTTAACCAATTGTACGGCAATTTCTGGAGAATTAGGAACTGAACTCGATTCAGGGTTAACGAAGAAAAAGGAAATTGAATTGCTACATTTAATCTTCACCTTTTTCAATGGAAATAGCCAATAGGAAGCCACATCGAATTGTTGCATGCCTGTGCTGTCATTTTAAAGTAGAAAGTGTCCCACGCGACTATTGACATGTCGGTCAGTTGTTGCAAAATCTCAACTGAAGTTAATGGAGAAATTTGATGTCTTGACATTTTTATGACATTTTATCTCCAGAACATGAGAGTTTGCTTCTCTTTAACCACGGTCTAAACAAGATTTGAACTTTTATGTATCAACTTCTTTGTAGGCCTCTCTGTTAAGAAATTTTTGTATTGAGGATCAGAAAAAAGGGGGAAAAAAAAACTTGTAGCCTATAAGTTATTAACTTCTCTATCTTAAAAATTGTGCTATCTACTTTCTAGCTTTCTGATGGAGTAAGCGGTGGACAAATTGAGCTTTCTTCTACTTGTCTTTAAATAAACTTCTCTGAGCAATTACTTGACCATTCACTGGAGGTTTAGCATAACTTAGTAGTCCATTGCATATACTGTCTGCTTGTTGCTGAAACAATAAATTTCAGAAAGCAGTTGCAGTCATTTTGAGAGGTGTTAGGGTGTGTAGGCTTTGTTGTTCTTTTTGTTGCAAGTGCAGTAGTGATCGGAGCAATCATTGATGTTAGTACAATGGAGACCAAACAGATTGGTCATGGTCCAAGTAGATCTGTATAGTGGGTTGCATTGTGAACTTGTAGAATGTTGTTCTTTTTGTTGCAAGAGCTGTTGTTATCGGAGCAATCATTTATGTTAGTATGATGGAGACCAAATGGATTGGTCATGGTCCAAGTAGATCTGTCCAGCGGGTTGCATCATGACCTTGTAGAATGCAATTGGCAGACTAAGCTAGTATGGTATCCTGATGATTTCTTAAACTTGAAGAAAGAGAAATGCCCTCATGCATTCTCTCTCTCGTGCAATTTTTGACATTTTAGGCCTGCACATTTTATATCTTATTCACTTTGTAGTCTCAGAAGCTGTTCATGTGATTGAGGCATTTTGAATCTCATTATTACAAATCTGGACCTGCTCTGTTCACATACATTGCTTTTTCTTAATGGAATTCTTCTTATGATTAGACTATGTTCTACCAGTTTTAACCATTTATTTACATTTCATTTCAAATTAGCATATTGAGACTCTTTTATAAAGAACAAAATTTTGACAATATTATGGGTTTGCAGCCTGGTCACAACTGTTCCACTGTGGTGAAAGGACAGTTGAATGAGGTAAGCTTCTTTCAAAAGTTTCCGTTAGCAGATCTATTTTCAAATTTTCGTTCCTTCCTCGACACGCTTTTGGGGTCATCTGTTGCCTTCAAGGTTGCTGTCGAGGGATCCTCAAATGCTGCACCATCATCTCCTCCTAAAACAGAAGTAACATCACAGGAAGCAAAGGATGCTAAGCCATCAAATGAACCTTCACCTCCAACTTTGGCTACGGAGGAATCTATCTCTGAATTCATTACTCAAGTTTCAAGCCTTGTTAAGTGAGTGAATTGAATCAAAATTTGTACTTTTCACTCACATAGACTCCATTTTTATTGTAACAAAGATATTCTTTACTTGTTGCAGACTTGTTGATTCAAGGGATATTGTAGAGTTACAGTTGAAACAACTTGACTGTGAACTGATAATTAGGAAAAAGGAGGCCTTGCCTCAACCACCATCTCCTGCTCCTGTTATAATGAGTTCGCCATCAGCACCACCAGCAATACCACCAACCCTTCCTGCAGCTGCTCCTGCAGTATCTAGCCCTGCATCTTCTGCTGCACCACCACCCGCTCCTGCTGCTGCCAAATCCCCAAAGTCTTTACATCCACCACTTAAATGCCCTATGGCAGGAACATTCTACAGAAGCCCTGCCCCCGGTGAACCCCCATTCGTCAAGGTAAATAACTTCTATTTGTGCTTTTACTGTTTCTCATTGATGAAAGTTTATGCTTGATGTGTAAAATGGTAAGCGTTTCCATTCTAGGTTGGAGACAAGGTGCAGAAGGGGCAGGTCTTATGCATCATTGAAGCCATGAAATTGATGAATGAGATAGAAGTAAGTTTGAAGTATCTTCTCCATTCAGTTTTACTAGTGCCTGTTTTATCATAATAAGCTCTTAGTGAACAACAATTGTTTTCTGTGGATATGGATGCCTGCTAGATGAATGAGGATATAAAGTAACGGGTATTCAACGTTAAGTTAGATTGCAACAGTATTGATGATCCGCATTAGGATGTACTGGCATGTGAGTTTATATGATCATTGATGCAGCATTTAACCGAGTGTTAACTTTCTCCAAACGTATCACTCTTCAGGCTGATCAATCTGGAACCATAGTTGAGATCCTTGTAGAAGATGGCAAGTCAGTCAGTGTTGATATGGTAAGACTTTATTCTTCCATTGACAAACAAAACTTAAAAGTTTTTTCAATTTCTGTCAAGTGATTTGGATTTACCTTTTGTCACCACGACAGCCTCTGTTCGTGATTGAACCTTAATGCTTGACCTCCATGGGACTAGTTAAAAAGAAACGAGCAAGGATCTAGATGCGAGCGAGTGTAGTTGTTGGTGATGTTGTGAGTTGAGGGTCCTTTGTGTTTTGTATTAGAATGTTTTGTTCGAAATTAAGCTTTTAGATATGAGAATCACAACCGACTTCCCATATGAACTAATTCGTTTACGCCGAAACTTGTAAGCAACAGAGACTGTATTCTTTTTGCAGTGTCTTTTTCGAGTTAATGGATTGGTTTTATAAGTTGATTTGCTTAATGTTGGTATGTCCTTTCATTTTGCATCTCGGACGCAAAACGGGACATTGAATCTACATTTCTTCAAAAGGTCCACTTGTTAATGATCTTCTGAACTGAAAAGCTTAGTAAAGCTTTCATGTGTTTCTGGGAAAACCATTCCAGGATCTTTATGTTCTGTTTCTGGAACTGGCGTTGAGTTACCACTTCTTGAAAACCCACCTGATCTAAAACTTCATAGCAGATAAGTAATCCTCGAGTAAAATTAGCACAGAAAAGGCACAGCAAAATTCATAAAGGTTACTCTTTGAGGAAATGAAATCTTCTATCAGAATGTTATTGTACGGGTCCCGAAACACACAGTAACTTTTGACTATCTAAACAAGCAGAACATGGAGAAGAAACAGTGAAGGATGACTCGGATAGTTGCTAGTCAAAATTCTCCGAAAAAGGAACATTTGGATTCCCGAAACACCAGTGAAACAATCCCAGACAAGCGAAGCTAGCCCATTTCCATTTCCAACCTCTCGTGAACTTACTTCAAACACCTTGCGAACAGAGCATGACAGGCCTTAAATTTGCCTACCAGCAGCATCAGCAACAAAGGGCAGGTAAGGAGTCTTACCCAGAACACAACTCACCAACCCGTACACAAAGCAGAAGCAACTAAACACGAACACCGCATTATGACCCCAAACCATCAACTTGAACCCAAAATCACTTCGACCGGGGTTAAAGATTCGAGCCAAAAGCAAAGGCACAACCAAGAGAACATCCAAGGTCACAGCTTGCATCGAATTGAACCTCACATACTGGCTGAAACTAGGGTTTCTGACAACCCCTAAATAAAGACCAAAAAAGGCGACGAAACTAGCATAGGGAACGGATCGGTAGAGGCTTAAGAGAGGTACAAGGGGTTCGAAAAGGAGACCCAGAGTTGGGTTTTGGGTTAAAAGGAAACGACCGTACTGTAGAGAGTTGAAGAAGGGGAGTGTGTAAGCGACGGCCGATATCAGACGGTCTGTGGCTGGCGTGGGATTGTATGACATGCGGGTGACGTTTGATTTCGGCGACCTGCGTGAACTGGACGGTGGGTTGAAAGAGACAGATAGAGGCGGTGACAAGGAAGAAACAAGGTGAAATTTTGATACCATTTTCGAAGTGGGAATCGGTGAGAATCGCAGTAGAGAAGCTGAAGCCATTCTTCTTCTTACTCTTCCAAGAAATGGGGTTGAAGGAAGAAGGTTAAAGATTTCTTTTTTTTTTTCCCCTACTTCTGAGTTCTGTGTTGTTAAGGGAAGCAATGTGCGTATACTCCATTCAATTGGGCCTCATTGATTGGACAAGCCTTGGATGAGAATTTTTCGAAATACAAACCTAATTAAATTAAATTTAAATTGAACAAGGCAAATTATTTTCGATCAATCATACTTATAAACTCTTTTATAAGCTATAAAATGGTGATTTAGACTGATTATTAAGTGTGACATTGAATAACTTTCATATTCAGATATTTAAATTTGGTCTTATTCAATCATTTTTTGCCACTACCTCTACTACCAACATGTTATGATGGACATGTTTTTGTTTCACAGATAAAAAGATTGTAAAAAGAGTTAATAGAATCCTCCATAGATTCACCCAAGCTGCTTGGGATGCTAACATCACAACAGTTTCATGGAAACAGTAAACCAGAAAGACAATAACAGGAGGGATTGCCACCAATCCGATGTAGTTGTCTTGTCTCATGCCTGTCTGATTCTCGCAAATGCAAGCCCTTCCGTCAAAGCTCATCCTGCACCCCAAAATCAAATACATCAAACAAGAAAAGTTGGGTTACTAGATTGGTATTAAGCATGTAAATGAAGAAATATAAGAAGCAGACTCATTCTTACATGATAATCATCCAAGTAATCTCTCGGATCATGCTGCAAAATAACACCTTTTCCATTAGTTTCCGGTAAAGATCATTACCCTAAAAAAAGACAATTTGATTTCTTCATACAATCTTTAGAAGCATAATAGCAAATGAATCAGACACAAACCTTTCTGTATCTGTCTCTATATCGATCTCTCCTATGTCTGTCGTACCCTCTTTCTTTTCTTCTCCTTTCACCTTCCTCTCTAGCTCTCTGAGCTTCCTGCACAACCCCAAAAAATATCTTTCACAAAAAAACCAGAAGCTGATAGACAATTTAGTGAATAAATTAGTCCAGTTAAGTTAACAACCTCGTCCTCCTTCGCTTTTCTTATTTTCTCTGCTTCTTCAAATGCCTCCTTTTCGATCTGAATTTCCCAACAAACAATCCAAATTAGTCCTATGAAATCATATAGTTCCATTTCCACACACCAACTGCCAAAGATAAGTACTTACCTCCCTATTTGCTAGAACTTCTTGTACTGCTTGTTTCGCATACTCAGGATCATCACATATTAGTACATTATCAAAAATTGATCCAGCCTTCACCTGCAATCACAATAAAGAGAATATGTGCTATGGTATTACTGATTTAGAATATGAAACGCAGAGCAGAAAATGGTGAAACTTTTAAGCTTCCGTACCTGCCATACTTCGATCCCAACGTACTTGATTGGCTTAAGCACATAAAGGTCAGGGTCATCTTCAAACTCTGAAGACACAAGGGAGAAAACAAATGAATGTTTCAAGCTTGGAAATTTTCAGAATGGATACTCTTTCAAAAGAACAAATAGGAAAGAAATTGCAGCAAATAACAAATATGAAAATACCTGGATTATCAATATAAGGAATCTTCCACTTCCCTTTGTAGTTAGGGTTCTTGATCTTCTGCCATATTATAATAAATTTGCATGATGAGAATCTCTTTTAAGTACAGAAGCTTTTAACTTATTAAAATCCAAATTATCATACCTTGGGCTTCCATGGTCCTTTGTATGCTGGATTTGGTATCTTTGGGGGCTTCCATATACCATTCTCTTCATCGTCCCAGTCTTCAGGCTAATCAAAGAGAAAATGATGGTGCAATTTAGTTTTTCATTCTTCAGTATTATCATGAATCATATAACCAGTAGGAATCAAATCACGAAACAATTGTGTTTGTGTTATCGTCCAGAAGTCTATATGAGACATAGTTAGCTGGTAACAGATTGATCGGTTTAGTGGTGGCACAAGATTTCAAAATGCAGATAACCATGTGGTTTATTTTTCCAAGAAGTTAACTTACAGCTAATCAACTAACCTCTTTAGCTTTTGGATCCGGAATTTCTTTCGGAATAGAATCATAGCCCTGCATCATGAAGATAATAACAGTTAAGTACACACCACTATATCCAAAACATGGACAAAAAAAGACATAAAGGAAGTTTGACGCATACTTGGGGCTTCACAGCATCAGGATCATCAATGTACTCTCTGTCATCCCAGTCTGCAGGCTGTGAAAATGGAAAGGAAGCCAGTGAAAGGTTATAGCATCTAAGTTCACTCTTGAATCAACAATCTAAAATAAAATCAAATTCAAGCTCTTGAGCGTAGAATCTGGAAACCTTTTTAGCATTAACAGCTCTAATCTTCCGCGGAGGAAGGATATCCCAATCTGTATACATGCTTCCTGAATCCCTTTCACGACCATCAATTAGGACGCTATAACTTGCATCAGGTCTTAGGATGAATGTGTAGAAATGAGTCAACTTGTCGGTTTCACATTCCAAAGCTTTCTTAACAGGATAGTTCTGACCCTGGTAAGAAAGAATGACATGCAGCTTCTTTGTTTGTGTTCCACAGATATCTGGTCCAAACATCAAACTGCAGAAATTGGCAACTGATGTCAATAGAAAACTCTTCAAGAAACAAAGCAAGAGAAGAGTGGAGAAGGAGATGGAGGGAGGAAAAAGGAGAGAGAGGAGTGGGTTGGCTAGCAAGAACCTTGGCAGTGAAGCAGTGATATTTAAAGAAAGCTAACGAAGGAACTGACGGCAAGAAAACTAATGAAGGTTCTAACTCCGATCTAAGAGATAACAACTGATATGTAAGTGCATTACTTCATGCACAAAGCCATAAAAGAGCCAATAGTAGATGCACCTGTACGGGGTGTCTCCACCAAATTTCTTTTGATTTACAAAACCCGAGAGAAGTTTTATGTAACCACCACCACACTCGATGTCCTGCTCAAACCTTATTGAGTACTGAAGGACCAATGTTCTGTTCTTGTTGTTAAATTCCGGTATCTTTGCAGACATCGCAAAATGTCTGGCATCAGAGGTTGTCTGAACGCCTGCACAATATCCAATTAGAGAAACATTATAGCACCTGCTAGGATAATATCATTTGTTTTGCAAGAGAAACGCAAAAATGAACACCAAAGAATGAGTTTATTTGATAGCTCCAACCTCAAGATATTGTCATATAAACAGAGTTCTCTCTAATTGCAAACATTCCTATTCCTCCCTTTCTGTTGCATTTTATCAGGTGAATACATGTGTGTATGTGTGCACGCAAGCGTGAGCTTTAGGTGATTCAATAGAATGTACTTGCTCTGACATTAGATATCTCAATTAGGGAATAAGATAATACCTTTATCGTCTGGATCTCCAGACCACTTCCCAGCTGTGTGTTTGAATGACCCTGCTTTTCCTTCACTCCTCTTCCAATCAGATTTAACCCATCGGCTTTGCCACCCATCTGTTTCCCAAGACATAGGAGAAGTCAACGACACAACAAACTAAATAAGGTTTGAGCAGTTAAACACATAAACATAATCAAGCCAAAGCACTTCCTTTTCCTGAATCCATAGCAATAATACCCAGGAAGGTACTTCCTTTCAGTTAAGCAAAGAAGCACATTAGAAAGGTACTACCCTTTCTAAAGGAGCTTTCTCAGCAAAAGAAAACGTCACATTTGCAATTAGATCACGACCTTACACCACAAAAGTAAAAAACTAAAGAAAAGGGCTCTGTTAAAGATGGAATCTTTGTTTTCTTTTGTAGCTTATCAAGAGGCAAGCACGTATCAGAAGCCAAAAAACAAGAAGTAACTATATACACTATCAACGAAATAGCTTCAGCTTCCAAGAGTCAAGTTTTGAACTTGAAATCTTCTGATTCCAAGTTATGGATGATGAGGAAAGGTGCAAACTTTTTACTGCCTCCTAATCACATCAAGTTATAGTTTAGCGCAGACAAAAAACAACCTATAGTTACAGAGGAGCTTACCTTCAAAGGTCTCTTCAAAGATGATCTCGGAGGCTGAGAAATGAATCAGACTCAGAAACAGCAAGAACCAAAGCTTAAATAGAGGATGAAGCTTGGTCAAGACGAGCTCCGCCATTGTAAGCAAAAAGAACTGCTGCCTCACTTTACAGCGAGCTAGCTAGGCGACCTCTGTGACTAGTTATAGAAAGTATGATAACTAAATACCCATGAGTTGAATGTGGAATTGCAGTTGTGCCACTTGACCATGTTCTTTCTTACAGCACTTACTATAAGTAACGCGATCTAATTTTCATTAAATTAAAATGTTAATGACAAATAAGGGGGGTGAGTGAGATGAGATGTTCAATCATGTTGGTGTTTGTGCGCTCCACCGGCCATAGTTCACTTCTATGTCTAGACCTTTTTCTTTTTCTGTTTATTCTGTTATTATTACTATTTGTAGTTACAGTAAGCAAACATGGAACCTCAGTATTTCCAAAACCGAAAACAGAAACGGAAGGGGAAAAAAAAAAAAGACAACATCTTTGCAACATGAGAGGGACTACTGTCTGAATTTCCTGGAAACCGCAATGCCAAAGGAAAAAAAGGGACCAGTCTCTGGTTGTTGGAAATAAAGGCAACGCTTTTTTGTTATGAGAAAGGAGTCAAGGATAGTAGCATAGAAGACAGGGCAAGGGTCAGGGTCAAGGTCACTCTTTAATTTTCTATGATTGTGTGGTGGGTTGGCTACCATGTTCCTTTAGACCTTTCAAAGTCTTCCTCTGTCTGTCTAGAGACTTCTATCCAATGAAGAAGTGGAGAAAAACAAGTGTGATGCATGAGAGCACAGATTAGCCAATCGGATTTGAGGAAACTATCCGTTAGCCAATGAAATTTCTCAGATGATGCAGCCCACCAACACTTTACTCTCTTTTACACAGAATGTTTTGCATTTTTTTCAATTTCTCTGAGTTTGAAGCTGTGAATGGTCAAGTTGACTGACTAAGCTCTGAGTTAAATCTGTTAGGTATTCATAAAAAGTTGGAACCTGTTTATATAACTGAAGTTCTGAACTTTTTCAATTCCGACCTTAAATTGTATATGTTTCGACTAACCTATTAAAATCGGAATCAAAATTGAGACTTTTTTGCCAATTGGAAGTTCATGTTTGATCAGTCAGGGATTCACCTGACCATATATACCTGTGTTGTTGGTCTTAACTCGGTTCCAACATTTAGCCCAAATTATCATCTTACGAGCTCCGAGGAGCAACTATGAAGCCTACCTCGGCTCAAGGGCTCATACCATGTCATTAATCACTTTAATCATTCATAAATGCCAGAACTTTATACACAATTGGACTCATAAGATTGCAAGATAATCCAATATTGTATGTATATTATTTCTCAAGAATGACCGAAATACATGTAGGGAAGGTAAGCAGCAGGTCTACTATTCAATCCCTTGATTATTGTCAAGAATAAAGGATAATAAAAAAGTAAATAAGATCCTACAAAACTAGGAACCAGAAACAGAAAAAGATAAAACGATATCTTAGGAAGTTAACTATTGAGCAAATAAGGAATCAAAGTAAGTAATAAAACTGAAAATATTCTGCCAACACTTTTCCTTAAGTTGGTAAATAGATGTTGATCATTCTTAGCTTGCTGATTAACTCTTCAAATCTGACTCTAGTAAGTGCTTTTGTGAAAACATTCACAACTTGTTTGCTAGTGGGGAATGTAAGCTAGATCAATTAAACCAAAATCTACTTTCTCCTTTATGAAATGACGATATATCTGCACAGGTTTAGTTCTATCATAATCGATAGGATTTTTTTCAATCTCAATAGTTGCTAGGTTGTCACACCACAACCTCATATGAGGCTCTACTTTGATCTGAAGTTCGGCTAAGAGTCTTTTAATCCATATTCCTTGACAAATTCCCAATTCTAGTGCTTTATATTCAACCTCTACGTACATTGCTTCTGGCAACCACTAATTGTTTTTTACTTATTCAAGTTACCAAATTACCTTACACAAAGGTACAATAACCTGTTGTAGACTTCCTATTAGTCATTGATCCAGCTCAATCAGCATCTGTGAATACTTCAATACTCCTTGTCTCACTTTTCTTGAAGAATAATCCTTTTTTAGGAGTCATTTTCAAATACTCCAAAATTCTAAATACTGCATCCATATGTTCTTGTTGAGGGTTGCTCATAAACTAACTAACCACACTCACAAGAAAACTAATGTCTGGTCGAGGGTGAGAAAAATAGATCAGTTTTTCAACTAATCTTTGATATCTCCCTGCATCCACTGGTGTGCCTTCTTCTTTAAGAACCAATTTATAAGTTGATTATTCGGGTATCTCAGCAGGCTTTGACCTCATCATCCCAGTTTCCTGTAAAAGGTCAAGTGTATACTTCCTTTGGGACACTGAAATGCCCTTACTAGATCTGGCCACCTCCATCCCCAAAAAATTTCTTAAATAGACCATATCCTTAACTTCAAATTCTCAGGCCAAAGTACCTTTTAGGTCCTTCATGTTTTCCCAATCATCACCTATAATAACAACATCATCAATACAAACTATAAGAATAGTCACTTTACCATTAATTAGCCGTCAAACAAACAAGGTGTAATCAGTTTGACATTAGTAGTAGCCAAGTTTCTTCATTGCCTTTGCAAATCTATCAAGCCAAGCCTAAGGTGATTGTTTCAGGTCGTAGGGTGATTTTCTAAGCTTGCATACCCTCTAAAGATGTGTAGTTTCTTTTAGTCCCGAAGGCATTTTCATGTATACCTCTTCTTCAAGATCACCATTGAGGAAGACATTTTTTACATCTAATTGATATAATGACCAATTAAGATTTACAGCTAGTGATAATAGAATCTTAACAATATTGAGTTTGGCTACGGATGCAAAAGTCTCCTGGTAATCAATCCCATGCGTCTGTGTGAAACCTCTAGCTACATGTATTGTTTTGTACCAGTCAAGGCTTCCATTAGGACTATATTTGATGGTGAACACCCATTTACACCCAATCATTGTTTTCCCTGTGGTAAATCTGTCATTACTAAGGTCTGGTTCTTCTTGAGTGCATTTAACTCATCATATATAGATTCTCTCCACTTAGAATCCTTCACTACTTCCTGGAAACTTTTAGTAAATTTTTTAGTAGATAATTGAGTCACAAAAGCCTTAAAATATGGTGATAAGCTGTTATAAGAAACAAAATTGTTGATTGGATGCTTTGTACAAGATCTTACTCCCTTCCTGAGAGCTATTGGCCATCTTAACTCCTCAGAATTTACAGTAGGTTCTGATTTATGGCCTTGCTTGGAAATTGTGATAGATCTTTTTGGTTCTGGTTTTGCTTCACATTTTGCATGTTGTTTGCCTTTCCTCTTTGAGTACAACCGTGGTTGCACCTCAGGATTTCTGCCTTCTTGTCTGTCCACCCTAATTTCAGTATCCTTCTCTTTGTCACATTCATTGTTTTATGTGCAATTATGATCAAGTTTGTGACTGGAACTAGATATATCAGTAGCTTCAATGGGAATAGTGGTGTCAGGATCTGGTATCTCGAGTTTGATGTTATCAAAATTGTGTGTTTCAGAGATGTTTTCATAAGAATTAGGTATGGTTTGATCAGGACTAGGCAAAATAGAGGTGTTTTTAGGAGAATCAGAGTCCCTTTTAGGTCTGGTTGAGCCATGGCTAAGTGCAAAAGGTAGAATTTCTTGGTGTATTGTGTCTGGTGAGCCATCGCTTCCCAAAAATAACCATTCACTCTCACTACTCTCCCCCTAAATGGGTGTTTTTAGATAATAGGCCATTGTTTCAAAGAAGGTCATATCCAAAGTAACAAAGTAATGTTTTAGAGTAGGAGAGAAACACTTGTAACCTTTTTTAGTAGAAGAATGACCTAAGAAAATACACTTATGGGACCTAGGTTCGAGTTTGCCACAATGGTAATTATGCATAAAGGCAACACAACCAAAAATCTTTTGGAGTAGAGTATTAACAAGGGGAACTAAGGATAAATTTCAAGGAATTATTGTTAAAGTGTATGAAACCTTAAAACTTTAACGACATTCTATTTATTAAATAAGAAAAAGTGAGAATAACATCCCCCCCAAAATGATTTGGAATATTTGTTGGGAGCATAATAGATCTAGCAACCTAAAGTAAATGTCTATTTTTTCTTTATGAAAGGCCATTCTGTTGTGGTGTATTAGCACATGAGATCTGATATATAATACCATTGTTGGTTAAAAATTGATAAAAGGATTGACTTAGATATTCTTTACCATTATCACCTCGTAAAATCTGGATTTTTGTGTGAAATTGGTTCAGTATAAAGGAATAAATTTCCTTAAATACCTGAAAAACTTTTGCTTTTTTGTTTTCAAAAGATATACCTAAGTTAATCTTGTATGATCATCAATAAAGATTACAAACAATTTAACATTGTTTTTAGTTTTGACCCTTGATGGCCCCCAAACATCACTATGAATGATGGAAAAAGGCTTAGTGGGTTAATAGATTCAGGGTGTATAAGAATTTCTGGTGTGTTTAGAGAGTTGACATAATTCACACTGAAAAGAAATATCCTTTTTATTGAAAAGAGTTTGATATAACTGCTTCGTGTAAGATAAACTAGGGTGACCTAACCTATAGTGTCAAAGTGTAATTTCTTCATTAGAAGATAAAATAGTATGAGCTTTATTCTTTCTTAAGTTGAAAATGTAATATAATCCATCAAACTCCCTAACATTGCCAATCCTCTTCCCCGACTCCAAATCTTAGAAAACAAAACCATCATCACCAAAATTAACTGTCCAATTATGTTTTTTAGTAATCCTTTTCACTTATAACATATTACAATCCAAGCCAGGCACATAAAGAGCATCACTTAAGAATTAGTTTATCAGCAATTATAACAGACACAATCTCTTAAACTTTTAGAACCTATCCGTTAGCTACCTTGATAGTCCTATAAACAGGACAAGGCTGTACATCAATAAGCAAGGACTTATCACAAGTCATATGATCATTAGCTCCTAAATCAACAATCCAAAGACCACAATTTGGGGTTTGAACCCCTAAAGCAATACAAGTATTACCTGTTTAAACCATGTTACTAGTGGATAAGACCTTTTTAGCCTTCAAATCATACTTGCTAAGAAATTTCCTTAGCAATTCAACTTCTTCTTTGCTCATTGATATGTTATCTCCCTCGGTCTTCTCACTACCAGTAGTTGTGTAGCTTTTATTCCCAGCCTTTGATCTGTTTTTTTGATTTAGAGGTTTCCCATAAATCTTCTAACATGTGTCTTTGGTATAACCACCTTTTTGATAATGGTCACACCAAAGCTTACCTTGTTTTCTCTTAGATTTTGCCCTATTTGCTCCTTTGACAACCATAGCTGAAGATTCAGAGGGATTTTGATTTTTTGGAGTGCCTTGCTTCATCAACTTTCTACTGTCTTCACATGTCACCAAATTGACTGCCTCCATAATAATTGGTAGTGGTCAGGTTGCCATGATTCTTCCACGAACCTTCTCATAAATAGAGTTTAGTCCCAAAAGAAATTCATATACCCATTCTCTTTCCACAATTTTCTTGTAGCATGTCATATCTTCATTGCAAACCTATTGGTGTAAGTCAAAGAGGTCCAACTGTTGCCATAATTTTACCAACGTAGTTTAATAACCAGTGATTGGTTTCTCATCTTGCTACGTTTCCCTCATAATTCCTTTGATCTAAAATAGAGCAGTGGTATTTTCTATAGTGACATATGTCATCTTGGCATTCTCCCATATCTCTTTTGTAGGGTTGCAAGGTGAGCTGCTCAGCCACTTCGAGAGTCATGGAGTTAACCGAGCAACTCATCACCTAGTTGTTTTTGGTCATCCACGCTTTATATTTTGAGTCAGATGCAGTTGGTGGCCTAATTATGAGGTATTAATCCTTTCCTCTTCCTCTTACGAACATAAGCATGCTATAGGACCACTATAAATAATTGTTCTCATTCAGCCGATGGTTGGTTACCATCGACAACTACTTGTCAATGTTGTTCTGAGAAGAGGATGAATTTCCTATGTCGATAATGGTGCTCGATGTTTCTAAGATCAATCTTGGTGGAGTCACGCCTGATGGGCCGGTGGCAAAATTTTCCCCTTACTCAACAACAACGCTCTTATCATCCCGAATGAAACCATCCTCCTCTGCGTTCAAATTGTTGATACCATGAACGAATTGGAAGATAATTTTTGTATATCATTTCTCATGAATGATCGAAATACATATAGGGAAAATAAGCAACAAGTCTGCTGTTCAATTCCTTGATTATTGCCAAAAATAAAGAAGTAAATAAGATCCCACAAAAATAGGGACAAGAATTAGAAAAAGATAAAATGATATCTTAGAAATCATTTGGTTCTACTTTTGTTTTTCAGTTATAGTTTTCAGTTGTCGTTTTCAGTTTTTTGTTTTTGTTTTTGTTTTTGTTTTTGTTTTTGTTCTTCTTTCAAATAAAAATAAAAACATGTTTGATTGTTAATCTTAATATAGTTATATTTTTATCACTGATAATAATTACATATTAGATAAAACTTAAAGATAAATTATTTTTAATTAAATAAATT
>JAOQMS010000007.1:30068878-30083301 GCA_027563885.1 Erythroxylum longipes
GGATAATAAGAAGGAGTTAAGAAGTTATGTTGGTTGAAGGATTCGTCTGTGTTACTGTTCACAGACTTCGTCTGTGTTACTATTCACAAGGATTCGTCTGCGTTACTGTTCACAGACTTCCTCTATGTTACTGTTCACGCTATCATCTGTGTTATTGTTCGCGCTATCATCTGCGTTACTGTTCACACTATCGTCTGTGTTATTGTTCGCGCTATCGTCTGTGTTACTGTTCACGATATCGTCTGGGTTACTGTTTATGGTTATCTTCTGTCCTATTTTTGACCATCCAGAAGATATAATTGGCCTTTGAGGTCTTCATGAAAGTTGTAGTTATTGAAATCCTCTTTCAAACTATCCAAAGAAACCCTGAATTGGATGTCTATAGAAAAAGTTATGCCGACAACCCCGAAGCACGTATATATGTAAAGTGTGGACTCGCCAACGCTGTTCGTTGAGGTATTCGGGCTGAAATGCATAAATGGATAGTCGAAGAGCGGAGCTGAGTAAAAAGGGCAGTGGTTGAAGGCAATTATGGGTGATGAATATATGTTATAAGTATGCGACAGTTGTGGTATCAGAGAAAAGAAGATAATCTGATAATGGTCAAGGTGTTCTCTTTGGGAGATAAACTCACGTATTAAGATATTCTGCACACGAGTTGGACTTTAGAAATGGGGTCCAACATAAACAATCTCTAAGAAAATCATGAAGAGTACATTTATCTAGGTAAATAAAACTTACATATAAAAATATGAATATAGGTTGAAGATAACGGATGATTATTAAAGAAAGATAAATAATAATTGATGAAAAAATAAAAACAATAGCAATCATGCCTATTCTCTTTTTTTCTTGCTTGCCAATACTCAAGCTTTGAGTGAGATAGAGAGATAGGAATAGAAAACTGAAGAGTTTATTTTTAGCTTTAAGCTCTTTTTCAAACTGGTCACTCCGGTCACAACTCATTTATCTGATCATACATAACAATATGATGGAATGCATTAATTCACATAATATGCCATCAGAAACTTTCATTTTATGTGCACACTCATTTATCATATTCATCATATCTAAGTCTGACATTCAACATTCAGTTGAGTACACTTATTTTCCAAATTCATATACAATTAGAAAGCACTCCTAATACAATCTCAAATATCAAACTCCTCGAACCTTCAATGTCCAGAATTATCACAATGTTATTAGTAACAGTTCAATAATTGAAATTCAAATAAAATCTAGGTTGACTCACAGTAAGCTCCAGATAAGCTATTGCCTTGACGACCCGACAATGTTTAGATGTTGAAGTTCTATTTGTGCTTCTTTAATCATGCAATACGTACATCTTATACACATTACTAAGTTGATCAATCAGATAAATATTCAATCATGCACATGTATATGTGTCATATTCAATGCATGCTCAATTGACTTTCTCGGGTACGTATCCTTATTCATATATCTTAACCATTCATTCATCATAACTTGGATATAACTAGTTCAAAATTATGTTTATACCTCAAGTATACTTGATTATTCTAAATTCATCAATCATACATTCACTAATCCTTTTATAGAATTAGAAAATCACACAATATCCAATTCTCATTCATTCTTACCTAATACATCTTACTCATATCCTTTGGATCACATTTGCATTCCTAAGAACACCTTCATTCCTATATCACTCATAAATTACAGATTTTATATTCATTGATATCAAATAATTCATTCATTAAGTTATAACATTAATTAACAACCTACACTTATCAAACACTTTAACCAATTAATCCAACTTCAAACTAGGTTCATTTCAAGCCCCAATAAAGTCCAAATGCACCAAAGTAAAGTAACTTATCCTTAGTTGGTTCAAGAATCACATAAAATATAAAATTTAACTTCCAATACATTGCCCACAATTGTGGAGAACTTCCCACAATCGTGGGATGAGTTATCTGAAAATTTACTCTCCATTTTCCTTCAAATTTTTCCAGATTTTAACCCCTTCATACTATACTCAAAACATCTTCTTCATATTTTATTAATTATACCTCAATTCCTAATCATTTTCACCTTAATTCCATCTCAAAATCATCTATACAACAATTGATAAACTATTGTTTGTCATTTACACAAAAACAAAACATGATTGTATCCATTCATTTATCAATATTCCAACACTCATCAAACACCATTATCACAATCAATCTATCCTTAAACAATTATCATAAATGTTTCTATTAAAACAAACAATGGAGACCAATATCATACTTACTTGTTTAACATATAAGCTTCTTCAAATCATCAAGTAACCTAGCTCTCCAAGATTACACAATCATTGTAATTTCAAAGTGGAATAGGTTAGGTCATCAATAAGAAGAAAACAACAAAATCTTGGAGTGGCAAAGTAAAGGATATTGGAAAAAGTTCAAAAGTTGTGAGGGTTGGATGAGAGTGTTGTAAATGAAAACGAAGAAGTAGAAGAAGAGAGCATGTAGCAAAATTAGAAATGAAAGATGTTTTTTCATGTGTGTGTATCGTGAGATAGATGTGTAGTAAGTGTCATGACATTTGTCATATAAAGACACTTGCCACATGTCTTCTACTTATGGTACCACATGTCTCTTAATAATTAGTCCATTTGTCTCTCAATCTCTAAGCCATTTGTCACCTAATTATCTAAGCCAATTGTCACTCAATCCTAAAGCCATGTGTCACTTATTTCTACTACCATGTGTCAATTTGTCTTGCTACTTAGCATTTTTCCTAATCCAAATGTACATATAAATTCATAAATCTCCCAATTTTAACAATTAATTCCAAAATACAAATTGTAGTCCATCAAACCAAAATTCAAGACATAATAATTTAAATTTTACATCATATTCATTTTAAACCTTTCATACCCTAGAATATGTCAATTGAGTGCATATACTATTTTTGCAATGTGTACCAAAATCATAATTCACGTGTGTATGCTAATGATATGCATGTGAATAAAATGCATTCAATAAATTTTCAATGATATTATTCGTGTGACTCAATAGCCTAAGACTGTAACTCTCAATATGGAAAACGGGCTATTACAGGAAAGTATTGGTAACTCCTTAGAATAAGGGAAACAGTTAGAGAGTAAGACATTGCAAGCTCTTAACAATGATAACCAAATCAAAGAACGAAATAATATTATTTACTTTCCTACTAAGGTTGTTACTCCTTTCCCTAATCAAGTAAGTAAGCTAGTGGAGAATGTTATAGGAAAGGATTTTTATAATATTACTAGGAGGAAGTTAAAGAGGAAGCCAAAGACCGCTAATATTGCCTTCTTAAAATGACCATCCTTTCATAGAATGTAAGAGGATTCAACAACCATAATAAATAATAAATTTTATAGAATTATCTTCATGATAAACCTTTTCATATAAGACATTTGGAAACTAAGCACAAGGAGAGCAATTGCAAGGAGTTGAGCTTTTTAAAGAAATATTGGATGATCATTATAAACCATCTTTGTCACTATAATGGGAGACTAGTACTGGCTTTTAATCCAAACAAGTTGGAGGTAATTAAGTCAATCATTGAGGAGTAGTTAAGTCACATGTTTATTAAAATGAAGCAAAAGAATATTAGCTCCCATGTTGCCTATGTTTATGCTTTTAACCATACATTCCAAAGAACCCCTTTATATAACAAATTGAAGGGAATTGGGGATAAGATAAATGGGCCGTATATAATTTTTGGTAATTTTAGTAGTTTTATTCATCAATTAAAAACTAAAAGAAATGCATAGTTGAGAGGCTATTTTAAATACTTTTACAATTGTGCAAGCCATATACAAGTAACGGACTTAAAGTTTGAGAGAAATTTTTTTGGTTAAACTAATATATATAAAGGGAACTAATTCTTAAGGAAAAAGATTGATAAGGCTTTATTGAATGCTCATTGGATCTCATATTTCTTAAAGAGCAAAGCTAAGTGATCCAATCCTCTCTTATCACACCCTAATTTTTTATGGAATTTTTTTAACTCCAATAGAAGAAATTTTCTTTTCAGGTTTAATAATATCTTAGCTGATGTAGAGGGACTTGAATGAGCTATCACTAAAGGAATTAGTTGGGGCACAAACTATAATTTTGTATGAGAAATATGTAATAGGTGAAGAATGAGCATAGGGACCTCACTAAGAGGAAGTTCAATGGAGTTCTCCTCCCAATCTCTAAGGCCAAGAAGGAGTTGGATAAAATCTGGAGCTCCTCTTATCTTTCCCCTTATAATGAACTTTTGCAAATAAAAGAAAAACTAGCTTTGCTTAAACTTAACTAGCAAACTAAAATTAACCATTCTATTTTAAAAAAAAGATTCAAAATCCTATAGATCAAAGAAAGGAATAAAAATTAAACTTCTTTTATAATTCAGTGCTCTTAAGAATTTACAAATAGAATAACTTCTCTAATGAATGAGAATGATAACTTACTAACCCCAAATGCTAACATTCAACAAAAAGGTTTCTTTTCTTTTCCTGTAACATTATTGGCTCCCCTACTAGTGCAATACCATTTATGACCGCACTCTAATCCTTCATTAAAGAAAAATCTAATAGGTTTTTGTATCTTAAAGATTGTGATTTTAACAAAAATTTGTCTTTTGATTGTTTATTTTCAGATAAAGATAATCTTGAAGCAGATGATGTAGATTCATAAAATTGGATTGGGTAATTTATTTCTGGTAGTTTGAGAAAATTATTCCTTAAACTGATACCTACTTTTGCTACATCATTTACACACAATGATGATCTTTTGATTAGTCCTTTTAATATCAGTGATGTGGAAACTATTATGTTTGCTCTTAGCCCCAATAAGGCATAAGACCTTTATAGACAATTATAGTATTTTCGATACTTAATTTGCTTCAAATGTGTTTTTAGGTGATAATTGCCTTCATAGACCAAGAGGAGATGTATTTGGGTGAAATTGTGGCACGGAATGGAAGAATTGGAGTAATTGTGAGATATATGGTGATATATATTGACTTTGTAAGTCATTATAAACATGTGAAGCTTCAAAGACATAATTCCTACCTGCGTAAAGTTACACACCCTTGTATGTTAGCATACAAAGTCACATATGTTGCCCATATAAGTCTCTATAATCATGTAAAGTCACAAATTGAGGTACTTTTGGAGATACACGATCAACTACACGACTGTGTAAGTGCCCGTGCATATCCCAGAAAACCTGGTATATTGAGATCTAATGATATGAAAAAGGCTACATGAAGAAAGGCATATTAGAAGAGATTAAATTCATAAAGAGGCAACGAGAGTCATTAAAGACACCCAAAAAGGAAGAGCAAAAACACAAAAATAGTCTGCACATTATACAAAAGAAGATCAAATAATGGAAACACCAAGTCAACTCTAGCTTTATAGAAATTCCAGATCAAGGCTTTCAAGATTATTCATTATTTTCATATTCTATTTCATTGCCTTAGATGTCAATTTTAAAATAGTTGTGATGTGAACATGGTTATGGAATTCTAAATCTATATTAGGGTTTATTCTTGAATTGTTTTATTTAAATTTTATCCTGTTGAATTCAATATATTATTGCTTTGTGATATTTTTTGAACTCATACGTGATAAGAAATCGATAGATTGAATCAAAGTTCTCAGTGTTAAGTTAAGAAAAGAGAGTTGGTACCTTAGTATACTTACAAATATTAGGTTAATAAGATATTGAAGACAGATCTTAATTTTCAATTAATTATTGATAAGATTTTTTCAAATCCAATTGAATAGTTAGGAGTAGTTTTGAGAATCAAAAGATTTCAACTCAACTGTTATCTATTTCAATTGGGATTACCTGGTTAGATCTCTAGAGAGGGAAATAAAATCATTTGATATCTAGGATCAAGCATAATTGAATTAATAAGATAAAAGGAAAACAAAACAAGGATATAACCCTAAGTTTCCATTGTTGATCAACTTCACTCTTATTACTTTCTTTACTAGTTCAGTTGTTCAGTTTTATTGGTTTATTTTAATTTCAGTTAATTTATTTTAATTTTTAATTCAATCTTTTATTACCTTAGACAAATTCCATTCAAATTGTTAGGTGACTAATCTAATTCTCATAGGAATAATATCTTGTGTACTAAAATATACGATCTGTATATTTGCAGTATTGCATACATTGAAACAAGGAACAAATTGTTACTAGGGAATTAAAATTTTAGCATGTTATTCTATTTGAATTATTTTTATTTAATGAATGTAATAATTTTATTTTGTGATTGTAGGTGCATGAACACAAGAATAATAAGGAGTAATTGAGCAACTTTTAGTCCTTTTCTTCTAACCCAATGAGGCAATATAATATGGATGTGAGTTACTTTAACACATATAATCTTGGGTGGTAGAACCACTCAAATTAGTCTTAGATTAACAATGTAGGAAATACCATAAGAGCATAAAGTCCACCAAGTTTTTAGCAGGATAGGCTTGGATCCTTAGATTCCAAATTGGACAAGTTAATAGATGTGCTAAACTCCAAGTTCAATAGCCAAGATGAAAGTCAGAAGAGGATAGAAGCCAAATTTGACCAAATAACGTAGAACCACTCCTCTTCTCTTCATAACTTAGAGGTTTACGTTGGGAAACTTTCCAATGCATTGTTAATAAGGAATGTAGGGAGTATTCTAAGTAACATGCAAGCACAACTAATATTTATATTGTGTTGTGACATTTGTGAGGTAACCATTACAATTTTGAATTTTAGGCACCAAGTTATATGTGAGAGCATCCATATTACATGGAAAATTGGCCTTAGAACACACCATATGAGCATATTGATAATTTAGAGAGGAGCAACTTTTACGCTGATCAATGGAACGATTACACTTTAGCTAAATCTTTAATGGAAGACCTTAACTTGGAACATACCATATGAGCATATTGATAACTTAGAGAGGAGCAACTTTTACGCTGATCAATGGAACTATTACACTTCAGCTAAATCTCTAATGGAATACCTTGTCGAAGGTGGGGCTAGCCACTATATATTGAAAGAGAGTTTTTCTTCATTCGAAGACATTGAACTGGTTATAACATGTTATTGGAGTCTATTAATGCCTTAAAATGGAGAGGGAACAAAAGTTGATTTCATGAATGAAGTTGCAATTCAAGAAGAGAAAGAAGAACAGATAACTGAGAAATTAAAGGTTGAAGAAGAGAAGGAAGCCTCTATTTAATAAGGAAAAGCAAAAGAATGGAAAAAGGTGATTATGGAAGAAAAAGAGCAAACAACCCTTCCATAAGCCAAACTATTTCAGGCAAACGAAGATTCTAGGAGTTTTATTATTCCTTATTTTATTGACAATTTTTTATTGGAAAAGGCATTTATGAAATCATTTGGATTTATTAATTTGATAAATTATGTCATTATTATCTTACAACATGTGGCTTATTCAAAAGCTACTAAACTGCTATGTGGAGAAATGAATGAATGCAAGCCACTAATTTTAGAGCCGGGTTAATGGTAAACGTGAAAGATACGTCAATCTAAAGATATTAAACAAGCGCTACTTAAGAGGCACCCTAAGAATTAGGATAGGTCTCATTTTCAATTCTATTTCATTTTGTTTCTATTTTGATGTTAGCATAGGATTTTATTGAGATTTGATGTGTTTTATGTTAGGACATAAAGCATCCTGACTTGATGTTTCATATTTTTCATATTTATAGTATGCATGTTAAAGTTTTTTAACTTTTTCTAACTAATTTTTGTCATATACATGGTAATAAAGATTTAAACAGTCTCTGACACGGGTGTGTACATTTTGGATCTTTTAAAATTTTTTCACACACGCTCATTGAGAGTTACATACCCATATAAACTTACATGGTCAGCTATATGACCATATAAGTATGCAAATACTTACACGCTTATGTCCCTTAAATTTTAAAGATTCTGTGACTTATACGGCTAGCTATACTATCATGTAGCCATCTATGTAAGTTCACAATAACTTTTAAAAAGCCATAATCTCTTCAATTTTCTCTTATTTTTCCTCTCTTTCTTCGTACCCACCATTGCCCCTCTCCCTCTCTAACCCACTTTTAGCTTTTTCTTGTCAAATTGTCAAACCCAAGTAATTTTTTCAATTAATTTGACTTGCTTATGCATGAATCTTTGGGTATTTTGAAATTTCTAGGGAATTTCACTACCTAAAAATGTTAGGTTAGGGTTTTGTGATTTAGTGTAACTTTGATTAATTTTGTGTTTGATTATGGTTTAAATGTTGAATTATATCCTTTCCCATATGATTTGTTTATTTAATTTCATGAATTTCATGAGAATTGGATGGAATTTGATTTGGGTATGCGATTTTGTTCACTAAATGTTGAATTGTGATGATTGTATTTGCAATTAAGAATAATTTTATAGTTAAATGAAGTTGTTTTCTAGTTTAATTTCATTTCATTTTTGAATTTTTCATAAATTAAATGTTTGATTTGGTTAATTTTGGGTAATTCTTATATTAGGTATGTTAACTTCAATTGTAGGTTTAATTTCGTAATTGAATGGTTATATTAGTTCTATTTGTTAATTGCAATGCTTTTAATTTTAATTTTGTTATTAATTAGGCTATTAGTTAATTTTCTAATTATTTATTTTATTTATTTATGTTAATTTTTTAATTTTTATGTGTTTAATTTCCTTTTTAATCATACACTTTACTTTTCTACGATTAGTGAGCATACGAAATAAGCATAGGGACCAGTAGTTATTCGTAATTTTATTTGCTATTTCTCACATTTATTTTAAGTTTTAGACATAATGACGAGACAATAATGAAAAAAATAGGCACTAAGGAAAAGGCAACAAGGAGAAGGGTCTTTTGGAGACTCGAGGGAGCTCACTCACAATATAAGCAAGCCAACATAATCCAACCACCGGTGCAACTTAATATTTTTCTATTTAATGCTGAAACTTATGAGGGAGTAGTACTAAAGGCTCAAGGACAACAAATTCGAGACCAACAGAAGCATTGGCTAGGAGGCGTTGGAGTAGGTTGACTTGTTCCAGTAAATTAGGGATCTCATAAACATTGAAGCATGGCCTTCCTTCTTTGAGATCATAAAGCCCTCGTACTGAGAGCTTACACTTGAGGTAATCTCGTATTCTTCGTTGATAAAGGTCGCTATGACTGAGACCAATCAAGCACGATCCACTGCCAAATGATAGGGGAGATGGTTTGTATGAGCTACTTGAAGTTCTCAATTATAATGGGTTTATACAATCAAAAGTTAATGGGGACACCAGAATATATAGCCCTACTGATAGATTTCCATATAGAACGTCTCCTTGACACTTCCAAAATACTATTAGTAAGAGGATGACTACAACCCTAGTAGATCCAAAATGTCATCACTATAACACCTCGTGCTTAAATACGTACATGGGATTTTAAGTTATATGTTGAGTGAACGAGGTGATAGATTTTGATTCATCGGGAACTTAAACGTGTTCTATTTATAGAGCATAAAAGAGTGGATGCCAATTTATCTAGGGAATAATTTAGCCCAATTCTTCTGATGTCAAAGTGAAGAGAAGAAGCTCAGGACAATGTGTGTTATGCATTATATGAAGAGGCTAAAATGGAGGATGGGGGACTTCGAGAGACTATGACCGATGTGAATGGTACCTCTTGATTAGGGTTCTAAATGAACTGGACTTATTGGGAACAAATAAGGATCACCCACATATAGCTGAGTAGACATCACAACTGAGCTCACTGCCATCACAAATGAAAGGAGTAGCATAAGAGGAGGCTAGTACGGGATTAACTAGGTCTAACACCACACCAGAACTAACTGAAGATAACTTGGTTAAAGAAACATAACGCACAAATTAGTCTACTATCTGAGCATAACAATCAGCACTGCTGGAGCAAATAAAACAACTCAAAGCTTATGGTAAATGAATGGCAGAGCAAATCGAAAGGAGATAGGCCTATGATAAGGCATTGCTAAAGCAGCTTAAGAGCGAGAAGCCTATGATAGATGGATGGAGAAGGTCTTGGTGTCGATGGTGAGATATCTTGTGATAACCACCCCACCTTCACCATCTAAAGTGGCTAATTCGTCCTTATCCCCTTGCAGTTTGAGGCTCCATAACCCGAGGATCCTCCTTTGACAGACATGTCAGATTCACAGAGGGACTGATAGGTGTTGATTTTGTTTTTTTTCCTCTTATTATTTGTGTTCTTCATTATGTTATTTTATTTTGTCTAAACATTAGCGAAATGTTATTTACGTTATGTTATTTTTTACAATGTTCTTTATTTATTTTCTTTAATCCTTTTATGTTCTTTTGTTTATATTTTGTAAGGCTAGATGTATTTAATATAGGATGGCTCTTTTTCAATTCAGGACTTTGTATATATTCTTATTCAAGCTAGTACCAATTAAACCTATCTCATTTTCTTATTGATATTTTATTTTATTTGCTTCAATTGGGTACATTAGGGACATTATACAATTTTAAAAGTAGGGAAGGGAATTTAATTGTATTAAGTTTATTATAATTTTTCTATTAATTTTTATTAACTGATATCCCGAGTTAGTTATATTCTGTCCAAAATATTAATTATTGAATTGAATTAAAATACAAAAAATGAAAGTTATAATACTTTTATAAGTTATATTTTTAGTAATCATTAAAAGCGTTGAAATGATGAAGGCATTTAGATTGAACATTTGCTTAACCTTTTTTCTCGTTTATTATCCTACCATATTGTATCCCTTAGGAGTAACCAATTTTGAGACAGATTTTTCAATGATAGTTTTTTCAATGATTATAACCACATTATTAGCTTTTACCTTATTTTTCTTAAAGCCTTTTTATTATTTTTGAACCCTAAGGGCTATTTACATTTACTTGATTACTTGAAACTTGAATTTTGTTGTTAATGATCAAGGAAGTTTTATAATTTATAAAATCCTCAATAATTCGCAAGTGCACAAGTTGTACTTTATAGTATTGAAGGGTTGATCCCACGAGGAGGGTACTAGCCTAATTCTAAGTCATCTAACTCTTAAAGAAAGAATATAAAGAAATAAAAACTGCACAAGTGAACACGGAAAGTAAATACTAGAAATTGATTTAAGAATTGTAAAGCGAACAATTCAATAAGACATAATTAAACTGATCAGTCACATAGGTCACAATGGAAATCCGTCAAGAGAGTTAACAAGTTATCAGAGAGGGGATTTTACCTTTCATTAATGCTAATCTAATCATTTATGTGTTTATGGGATGTCGGTTCTATACGGTTGTAGGGTTGATTGCTCTTTCTCGAGTTATAACCACTAATCCCTAAATTGTAAATGCTAATCGAATTATGGAACTTGCAATCTCTCAATTCATAAATTAACTACAATTTTAATTAGTTATAACGCTCTCTAATAAACAATCAGGTCTCGCACGGGATCTTACCGACTAGATTGATTAAGTGGTCAATTAGATCGCCTAACTCTCATTAATCCAATCTAATCATTTTTATCCAGCTCACCCTCTCAGTTTGTTACCGAAACATGCAAATACATTAATCAATCACAAAACCCAAACCAATAAACACAAAAATAACTAAATCAATATTAAATCAAAGTAAAATCCTAAAGGAGAGTTTAGAACATTATCAACAACCCAAAATCCATTTCCATATAATGCATCTCAACTTTATACATTTAAATGAAAAAGGAAATGAAGATAAAATGGAACTTAGGTTAGACAAATCAGGAAGGTAGCAGCATCGAGATACCACCTGATCCATAGAGCAGTAGTGTTAGGATCCACTTCTTCTTCCTCCTTGTTCCTCTTCTTCTTCTCTCTCTCTCTTCTTTTTCTCCCTCTTTAGGGTTTCCAAGAGTGGCTGAATGTAAAGCTCCTCTCTCTACCTCTTTCTCTTCTTTTTATATCCTCATGTGTTTTGGGTAACCCAAGGGCTTTTTCGTATAACAACCAATTCCATCCGACACGTACACGTACATGTACACCTTTCGGACAAACGTACACATACCTGACAAAAATGGCATGCTAACTATCTCACTTTCAATATATCGCATGCCATCATAATTAAAATCATAATTAACATAATGTATAAATCCAAAATCTCTATATTTCATTTCACAAACCATAATTTACAATGTAGTATGATATCCATTATTCATGTTTATACAATATCAGTCTATCAGAGTCACAGCTCTGTTTACAAAATATGCTACATATATGAAGATTTAACAAAAACTAAGACTAATCCTTTAGTCCCAGCTAACCGACCTTTGAGCCATGTTCTTCTATCCAAACGTTGTACCAAAAACTCTTTTAAACAGTCTTAGGAGCTAAGTCGTCGCTCTCTTGAACGTGAAAATGTCAACATTGCAATTTGGTTAAGTTTTGCAAACTCAGTTAAGCAACCGTCCTCGATGGTTCACTCTTGTCATGCAACACACAATTTATGTCATCATATAATTCGCATCATCTCAATTTTCATCATGTAATACCACAAAACACTTTGTACATAATTGCCCCATTTCAAAAATCCATACATTTCATCATTTCATTATAATCATGCAAGATATATTCATCGATAAGCATGTACACATTTCATACAATACAAGTTCTCAAAACCTTACAATTGCTCAAGTTATTCATATCATATGTGTATCCAATATTTATGAGACCCAAATTTATTTATTACATTGTTGTGACCGAGTTCCTTTTTCACTATCCAGTATTTGTTGTGGATACTGGGCTCTATGATACTATCCCGTATTCATTGTAGATACTGGGCTCTATTATATTAATTAAGCCATAGGCTCTTCCCACAGATGTCTGAGCTTTAAGTTCTTTTTCATTAGCGACCCTAGTCGCAATTGTCTTTACATTTCATACATTCATGAAATAAATGAATTTCACATTTCCAATCATATATTCAGTACACTACTTTCACATTCACATTTCTTATTCACAATGATCTTCGGGCTTGGTCCAGCATTCAACATATAAATTAAGAACACATACTCAATCATATTCACATTCAAGTAGCACTTATAATATAGTACCGAATATATAACTCCTCGGACAATCAATTGTCCGGAAACAACACAATCACATTCACATTATAATTCAATACGGAATGTAAACAACAATAATTTAATGTCGGAACATCTTAGGTTACTCACTAATGCTCCCTTTAGCTTATTGCCTTGACGTCCTGGCAATGTTTGGAAGCGGTCGCTCACTGTGTTCTTCTATATGCAAACACATACATTTATACGTCACTCATATGCATTTTCATATAAATAATCAATCATAAATACATTTATAAATGTATCATGTAATATACATGTTCAATGACAAATTCTCGGGTATGTTTGTTTGATACACTTTAGAAACAATTTACAACTCCTTCCAAGCATTCTTTACCCCAAAATACACTTTACTCACCTTAACCCTTTCATTTAATATCAACTAAATTCAATGACCAAACTGAGTGCCTTAAACTCTCAAACCTCTACTTAGTTAATTCAACATTTCTTACCTCATTCATAATGCATCAAACAATCTTATCATACATTTAACCAATTTTTCCTAGATTTTCTCAGGTAGATTTTGGGTCAGATTTGTATGGCCATTATGACCTAGAAAATAACTTTTTGAGACAATACTTTCTTCCAATAAAATGTTCCTATATGTCTTAAGTTTCAAACGAAACAAAAATCATTCAATTTGGATCCTAATTCCATGAGTTATGCTCAAAATACCACAAACTGTGTACGTTCAAAATTTTGGCTAATGCATGATTGAAGAATTAGTGCACTACAACTTGTAAAACTCATATCTCTCAATTCCGATATCCAAAAATTACAAACTTTATACTAATAGAAAGATAATAAAATAAGCTATAACTTTTATGAAGAAAACTTTGTCTTATTTGGCCTGCATCAATGTAGTTTATTCGATAAAAATAGGATATGATTTCTGTCAAAGGTAGTGCTGCAGCCTATGCTAGAACTCAATTTCGAGCTAAATTTCAAGACCTGTAAGGACATAATTCAAATTCCATTCCTTCATGAAAAATGTATCCATATGTTTCTAGTTTACCCTAAATCAAAATTCATCTAATTTTGATATTCACAAATCATGTCTAGAATACAGATGTATGTTCAGAAAAACACTAAATATATCATACTCCATGTTGGCCCCTAAAAAAAACTTTTCGTTAAATTAAGCATAATAGTTTATGGAATAAATGCATAAGAATGAATTGGGGAATTTTTGTCATATAACTTAAGTACCAAAAGAGCCTAAGCTTATAAGGAAGGGTAAAGTGGACTTTTGGGACTCCTTAAGGGTACA
>JAOQMS010000007.1:30083401-30108401 GCA_027563885.1 Erythroxylum longipes
GAAATTTATATGTTTTAAAAATATAATTTAAATATAATTATATTTATTAATAATTATTACATTAATTTTATAAATTAAATTAAATTGAGATTATTATTTATTATTGTAATTTTTGGAAACAGAGTACAAGGACTATTTTGTAATTTTTAAAAAAATTCAGGAACTATTTCATAAATTTAAAAAATTACCCGAAACGGTATCCGATATCAACCGGTACAATACCGTTTCAGAACCTAATCCGGTACTAAGTCCGATACTAAATTCACAATATTGCTTATTAATAATTATTAAAATCTAGTTACATATAATTTAATTATAAAAATTAAATTAAATTATTCATAATTTTTATTGATAATTAAATATATATTTAAATACTAGTAAATCAAATTATTAAAAAAAATCACAAACAACAAACAAAAACCACTTTTTACAGCTTTCATAATTTTTGAAAACTGAAAAAAAATCAAAACAAAAAAGTGAACTTAAAAACTCAAATTAACAAATTTTTTTATTGAATTTGAAAACAAAAGCAAAAAATCAAAAATAAAAATAGAAACAATCACACCTTTAGCTAATAAGAATCAAACACTCCCTTAGCTAATAAATTATTAAGCGATAAGGAAACAAATAAAGTAATAAATCTGAAAATATTTTGCCAACAAATACAAGGGGGAACGGGGCCTACAAAGGGTTCTTTATTGAAGGAAATGCTCGATGTAGAGGCAATAAACAACTCGTGTCTCCGGTAGCTGGCTCATCAATACAGTTACC
The DNA here is from genome assembly GCA_027563885.1 of Erythroxylum longipes. NCBI lineage: Eukaryota > Viridiplantae > Streptophyta > Magnoliopsida > Malpighiales > Erythroxylaceae > Erythroxylum > Erythroxylum longipes. The sequence goes on from JAOQMS010000007.1 coordinate 30,084,173, forward strand.
AACAAGAAGAAAAGCATAGGAAGACTCCTCTTGAATTAGAATTCAGGATAGATGAAAACCAAAGAAAATCTCAAACATGTTTCCAATTGGAGTTTGGTACTAATATAAAACAAAGTTGCGTTATCTTTCTTTCCCTATTTGGCCTGAGGATGTGAAGATATGAAGTCAACAGCCATATTGACAGAGTAAATCTTGTCCGCTTCATTATCTGGGATCTCGAACCCAAACTCTTCTTCAAGGGCCATAACAATCTCCACAGCATCTAGACTATCCAATCCAAGATCATTTTGGAAATGGGCATTCGGTGTAACCTACAAAGGAAAATCATAATTGAAAAGAGAACAGTCACACAGAATAAGGCATACATCTAAGATGCAAGTATGGCAACATTAAACCATGAAGAACTTAACTAGAAAGGTAAATGTCATAAATTGATCTAGTACAACACTAATCTTATCTTCACATATTATGCAAGAAACCAGAATGATGCAAAGATCTTACCACTCAATTAATTGGTGTGGTATTCAGATAACTACAAAGAAATTTTATATCAATCTAGTGGTATTTACAACTCACAGTCAAAGGAATAAAAAAGTGTGATTATTGCGTGAGATCGTTTTGCTAGTTAAAGGCATGACAATGTTACATTTACAAGTTCCATAACTTCATGGTCTAATGAACTTTGGTTCTGTTCATGCCCAAATATTTCTAAAAACTTAAGAACTTCGGCATTGTTAGAGAATGCCAGCAGCAAGGGCCAGATATATAAACAACAAAAGCAAATGTACTTGGAGTGCAGTGAAGGAAGAGCAGAACTCCACCATTTAAAATGAATCAACAAATCTGAGATGGTAGCATTCAAACTGGGACATCATAAATGGTAGCTCCCAAACAAATTATAAACGTGTTCATGGAAGCTATGTGAATCAAACCTCAATACAGTTCCTTATAGCTTAAGCAGCCAAAAGAACGGAATTGCGTTTCACAGCTCAATAAACCAGTAGACCTTCTAAAGACCAAGGCTAGCTCATTTCCAACCTCTCGTGCTTCAGAATATGTAATCGAAACTCACTTCAAACACCTTACGAACACAGCCTGACGGGCGTACATAAACCAGTACACCTTCTAAAGATCAAGGTTTGGGAATGAATAGAAAATGGCCTAGCGAGAAAACTGAAAAAGCCTCTCACTTTACAACAAATTACGAGTCTTGAACATGAGTCAATTTGAAGAAGCAAGAAGTTAGTAAGAGGCAATTCGCTGCATTCAATAATACCCAATAACCCAATCAGAATTGGTTGGAACGAAGAGGAAGGAGATGGACACGCAGCTTTCAATTCAAGCTCTACCTTCTTATTTGTTCTTGAATGTTAGTATTGATATCATTAGTTAGTAGTTATTACCCAACGCAATTGCGCAGAAAATTAAAAGAAAAAGAAAATACCTTCGAAGGATCAACCTTTTGGAAGTTTTTGACAACGGAGATGACACGATCAGTGACCTCTGATTTGTCCAGGAAGGAGCCTCTGACCTCGTCGGAGAAACGGCGGAGAAAGGCGTAGAAGGTAGTGTTGTTGGAAGGATTAGGGTTTTGACGAAAAGTAGGACTTACCTTGACTCTTAGGTACTTTAGCAAAGCTGCTATGGCCGCCATCTACCTCTACTACTAGCACCGAGCCTCTCTCCGCTTTCTCTGTTTCGGTTGTTGTTTTATGAGTTTTTAGTTTCTTCCCATACAAACGATCCTTCTTGAGCTCTCCACTATTCTGGCTATGGCCGCGCGAGAAACAACTATAACGACGTCGTACGACGAAAGCCCTATAATTCTTACCTATGCCTATGTATTTTTAGGAATGACAGGTCCAACCCAATCCCAGGGTCCAACTCAATCCGTAACAGATAAAAATCTTCGATTTAATTGATGTTTATAAATTTTAACCGAATCAAATCTTAGTGAACATGAAACAACAGGAGCATAAGTATTACTGAACATGATACAAAGCTTAAGTGGAGAAGGAGAGATGGCGGCTTTGTCAGGAAAGTTTCAATTTTTACATGGGAAGCCATTAAAATTCTCACGTAACATACAAAATGCGAGAAAGGCACTGAGTTCACTACATAAAAGAAGGAAGAACTGGAGCTTGAAGAAGAAACTGAGGTGACTTTAGTGGAAAAGAAACGGAATACCTTGTACGTTTCAACTACTCGCTTGACATTGCCTCTGTAGCTCCATAGGTATGAATGTTTTCCTTCAGTGACTTCAACATCTCTTTATAAGCTAGTTTTTTGGCCATATCCTTCTTTGCAGCCGTGGATGTACGTCTGAATATCTTGCCATTTGCTTCAACGTCTATAGTAACTGAAATCATGCCATTTTCTGGAGCAATAATTGGTTTACTCAGGTTGAAATGCTGTTTTTGGCACAACTGGTGAAGTTCCCTAACTGGATGGAGTTTCATTGTCTCTGGAGTAATCAAAGGTTCCAATAATGGCCTTATACTCTTGAAGACTATCTCCTTGTTGTATCCTGAATCTACAAGGATAGCCCCTGCCAATGATTCTATAACATCTCCAAGAACCTGTTAGGGAATTAGGGAAGAGCCTAATCAATATCTCAAACAAAAGAAGAAACATAGAATATGTTTGGAAGGAATGTCATTATCAAACTCTGATAGTAGGCGAAATGATTATCGAACCTTTGCCAGTGATGTCTCGGATTCCCATCCGACAGAAGAATGTTTCTTAACATGTTTAACTGCTTTGGCTATATCCCTATGAAGATCTTGTGAAGCATGAAGAATATGTTTATGCAACTCTGCTCTAAGAGCAGATTGTGCAAAACACTCATTGTTCACGGAGGCTGACCTCATGTCAGTTAACATTCCAGGTGACATGTCAGGATATTTATTGTAAAAATGAACCGTCATAAGATAATCCAACACAGAATCTCCAAGAAATTCCAGCCGCTGCATAAAAAGTGGAATATTGGAATCGACACTAACAAATGAACCATAAATGGTATATGGAACTGAACCATCCCCTCAAAGAGACATTAATTCTTCATGAAAAAATAGAATGAGATGTGATTATCATCAATGCAAGAAATCAATACCTGATAGCATCTAGGTATATCAGGAAACATATAAGAGCCATGAGTCAATGCTTCCAATAGTAGAGAAGGGTCCCTAAACGAGTAGTTCAACAGAGACTCCAAATAATTAATATTAACAAACTTGTCCGGCTGCACATGGAACGTCCTCTCATTTGGTACATCAACGAAATCCACTTCTATACCGATCCAATTCATAAATTGCAAAGCTGCTACTTCACCACCAGCACTAAGGTAAGCACCAATCAGAGCCTCAACTACATCTGCAACTCTCTTACGCTTTACCATCCTCCTTCCTTGTACATATATTTTTCTCATGTCAGAAAGCAACTCCTCTGTCAAAGCAGAGGTTTCAGGATTATCACCAGGAATCATCCACTTTCTTGGATCAAAAGACTCGGTACGAATGAATCCCTGCAGTTTAAGAAGTTAGCATTCTTGTTGTCATTCAGACAACAGATGTTAGAAGCCCTACAGATAATATGAATGGAAAAAATATATTAATGTTAAGAATGTCTACAATGAAAGAGATAAAGCATCTATGTCATTACTACGGATAATTTAATAAGAATTACCGGCAGTTTGCTGTCACATCCTAGCTTGCAAAGTGAGGCATTAGAAATAATCTTCGCCTTCTTAATACTGAGAAGGCCCTCATGATGTTTTTGGAAGGTTTTAAATAATTGCTGGCTTGCAGCATATTTAAGGAAAGAATCCCCTAGAGTCTCTAATGATTCCAAATGAAATCTTTCCTGGCATTTCTTCGTGGTAATTGCTTCCAAAACCTACCATGCACCCGGGTTAGCTCAAGGCCAAACAAGCACAGATTCAGTAATTACAATAAATATGGAACTAGATACGAGCTTATGTATGGTTAAGATGGAAATTAAATAAACCTAGATATACTGGTAAAACTGTAGAATATTATCAACACATGATGTCATAAGTCATCGAATATTATTTAAAAAATGACACAGCACATAAAACTGCAGATTGTAATCATTACAGGATACCTTCGTGGTTGGAATGGTAGGAACTTCTGGACAACACTTCTTCAGGTTGCTAGCAATGAGCAGGGACTCCAGTCGATACATAATAGATGGGATGAATGTGAAAGTATAGAAGGTAGTCACTGATACAGGGCACATGATGATACTGCAAAGTTCAGGGGGCAACTCTACAAATGCTTTTTTTGTTTCTACAAAAACAGAGCATAGAATATTCAAAATTTGATGACCACAGAAATAAACAATGACTACCATATCAACAAAAAAAATCATGACCTTTCTCCTTCTTCTGTCTGCTTGTACAGATGTAATTTTTCACTGTAAAAATATGGCGAGCTTTCAATAGTAACTGTTGGTCATAACACAAAGTGATATTGTACCTGCAATTCAATTCAAGCTTGGCATTACTTCAAGCCACCTACTATTTTGCTTGAATACGAGGTAACACAAATGCAAATTATTTCTTAAAATAATGTTACGCACTTTTTTTTATAGTATTCACTGTAAGTCATGAAACCTTCATTCTGATGCCTCAAATGTGATCTGCCGTCTAAATCATCAAAAAAACCAGTGATACAATAGAGTTTTCCATTATGTGGGGTGCAAACCAAAGAATTCTGAAGCATGCATTTGCATGCAAGACCACTTTTGGTCTGTAAAGCACCAGAATTATCATTAAGAGGACAGTTCAAATGATTCTTCCAAGCATCTTCATATTTGAACAACACAGAAGTAACAGTTGCCCAATCAATGGAAGGTTTATAGCATGACACTGGAAGTAGAAAATAATCTACCAGAGGATCATTTTCTGCATGCAACATACTTGAACCCTTATATATCTTAGTCAGCTTGTGGTCTAACAGAACCTCAAAAAGACCGATATTGAACATCCTGCATAAATTGATCTGTTTAACAATGAAAAGGACTTCAGAATCCAGAGACGGTACAAAATTCCATCTCAATTGCACAATAGCATTGCAACTAAGTAGTGTAGAACTAGATGCCATACCGTTTCCGATGGAAAGGTGAACTCTCCAGCATCGATCAAGTTTACCATCAATGAACCTCTCTCCACTTCTAATTCAAAATTCGAACTTAGGATATCGGAGTCAAGTTCACTTGGGATCATGAGCACAATATCATGAACCTTAATTTCATACTCAAACTTCGGATTTAATTTGATCAAGTAAGAGTGATACTTCTGATTTAACCTGTGTGGACCGTGATAGACCAGATCAGGTGGAAAATAAATAGGTTGATCATCATTATAAGGTATGCTCCCTGTACAATGAACAGTTTTTAGTGTTGCAATAAAGAGGTTGAAGATCATTGCAAGGGAAATAAAGTACTTGCAACTATGAAAAGGCATACCAGCTTCTTTAACATGAGCTTCTTCTACAAAAGTATCTGGAACAAGATAATCCGTTAAAGCACCTATAGCGTGCAGTTGTTTACATGCTTCAAGACATGCCTTCTGCTTCAGAGTTCTAATGTCTCCTTCAACAAAAATAGACCGTATAGGACAGCTCGAGGGGAGATGAAGAGTACAAGTCTTGTTTTCCTTCTCCATAACACACCTGGGAGCAGGTTTGAAGTACCTGGAGAGCATGTACCATAAAAGAAAACTCAAATGAATGATTAGGGAAGATATTAAAACTAAAGAGCAAAGCAATAATCAAAATAAGTAATATGAATTACTAACCCATCAGAAGGAAGGCGCGAGCAGTAGAAATATATCAAACTAATGCTAGAACTAAGAGTAACAATTGCACCAGTGCTTTCAACTTGAAAGAAATCATCATCATTGTATTCACCCTCAAAAGATGAACAAGGATGGGCAGCATGGCGGAGAGACTCCTTTCTCATTATATCACCACTTGCGAGATACTTCTCCATTCGAGATCGGGTACAGATGTCCCCACTGTATAATTTTGAAGATAAAAGAACTAAAAAATTTATCACAAAGTTGCTCCTAAAAATGAATCGACTGTATGTCCTCAAAATGAACATGAAGAATCTGAAGGTTTTTGCAGCAGCACTATATCATGAGCTGAAATCTAAGATGGCTATGAACAATGCCTACCTCTTCAACATAATCACATACTCAGAATTGTGCATTCTAGCACGACCTCGAGACTGTATGAAACTACAAATGGTGTCAGAAGGATCAAATCTAATCACTAAATTGCAGCTTTGTACATCCAAACCTTCCTCAAGGATTGATGTTGCAACAATGATGTTCACCTGTAAGAAGTTTATTGTTTCATTACAACCAAGTGAATGCAGCAAACGAATCAATGGAATTTAGTTACCAATCCATCTCTGAATTCATCCACAATCTCATCTTGTGCCTTTCGACTTTGGTGTTGCAGCCGTGAAGAATTTCCTGCAATGTACTTTGTCTTCCAGTTACTATATTTTGGGAGCAATTCACTGAGTAATGATTCAACAACCACCGCTGTAATGACTCTTTCTACGAACACAATGCATCTGATGTCCTTTAAGTTCCTGTATTTGTAAAATGCAAACTTCTGAAATGGAACAATCATTGACAACAACCCAATTCTACTGCATAATAAAATAACACAAACTTCAGATTAAATTACTTCATCAATGATTAAATGGTTAAAATAACAAAATATAATTGATAGATGTAATAACACTCCCATGAAAATCACGTGTTAAGAACTAGGAATCGACCTTTTTGAAGATTCCTACTGACCTATCACATATTAGATGTTGGCAGAAGACCAAACATGATGATAGGTGTCCAAGAAACAAAGCATGACTTCATGGATGAAGTTGAACATCATTGTACAACCTCATCTATGAGTAATGATGTGTTCACTGAGTAATAACGATGTTCAAAAGTATCATTCAGATTCCATAAAGTGCATTAGAGAAAACATTATGGCAGAACCAACTCATTTTAGAAATAGGAGAGGCAGGACATATATGCATTATGAGGACTTGAAAAAATAAAACTCCTGCTTTCTTCCACTGTCCATTTGCATTGATCAAAAGAAGCCAAGGGACATGTTTGTTCAACAACAACAAATTAAAACGAGCATCACATCATGAAGAAGCCTGACACAAGAAGATTACCATTATTAATCTTCAACAATAATAAATTAAACTGCATTAGTCATGAACAAACCTGTAATCAAGGAGAGATTCGATGAGGCATACAGTTTTTGTAGTCAGAAGCCCCGCATCCAAATAAGCACTAGAATCATCGAAGTCACCCCAATTTGGACCTAAATTTTTAGGCCATGAATGAAAGAAGAATTAGAGAAAGGAGGAAAAGCAATTGCAAAACGCTATTGAAGACTAAATTATCAAGTACTAGTATCATGGAGTCAAACATATTTGTACCAGTACTGATGTGATTTTCAAATGCACGAGATGCTTTTGCACTGAAATCTTTAACAATTTTCTCACTATGGCTGCCAAATTTACCCATTGAAAGAAAATCAGTATCATCAAGTGACATGAACTGCGCCGCCTGTTTACGCAAATTTGTGTTAGAAGTCAGCAATACTTGTAACTGTTGCTAAATTGACTACTAGTAGAGAAAAGATGCAGATTATACCTTAAAGGCCAACCAAACACCAAGTTCAGTCAAACAATACATTATATTTAAATAGATCTTTGATAGTTTCTTTCTTGCAGATTCTGCAGTCAAATCACTGAGATCCAAATGATTCAATTTTCCTTCATGCTGACAAGCATTTCAGCCATTATTAGTACCATTGTATAAGCAAAAATGGAAAGTCAAAAAAGATTAAATTGCATCAAAAATTTAAATGGTTGTTATACCTGTGCTTTTAAAGTTCTGATAATTTCTTCAACAGGCTCATAAATAAAGTATGGGATATCAATATGCTTGTAAAATTTGAATTTGGGTGCCGAATATGGTATAAAATGAGCAAGCACAGCTTCACTAGCAGTTGTGTAAACCTTAAACATGAAAAAAAAAATGTTATAACGAGTACTGAAACTAAAAATATTAAATGCATCAAATTGTTTTCAGAAGAATAATAACCAAAAATTTGGAATTCAATGCCTTTAGACACAATGCCACATTGAACACAAGTTTTAAATCAAGGCTGACAGTTTAAGTTTGGGATTTAGTTGCATCATATCTATCTTTGGGGCATCTGATGAAGGACAAAACAATTAGATGCACGCCTACATCTTAAACATTTTTCTCATAGAAAACATAATCCAACTTGTTATTCCAGTTCTAAAAATAGAGACAGGTTACAATATCTGAGACACGAAAAAGATTTAAGTAACAAGTAGCAACCTTTGAATTCATAACAGTCTCAAGTTCATGAATTTTTTCCCAGTAACTGGATGACGTGTTCCCACCTGTGTGATGAAGTAAAATGGTATTTAGAAGACAAAGAAAATGGAGGCCAGTATGCAGTGGAAGATCATGTCAAATACAGCTACGCTAATAGAGTGCAAAGAGTCTATTGCCAAGGCATACCCTTGGCCTTTATCGGAGAAGCTGTCATTCCACATATCCTAGGAAGTTCAGAATTGCCAAAGCTTAATTGGCGGTGATAGAACTCCTGAAATGAAACTTCAAATTTCAAAACCAGGAGAAAAAAAATCATGCAACATTCTCAACTAGAACACAGCTAATGATCATTATGAAAATGCAGAAGTATAGCACAAAAAATAGCTTTATAAGTAGATAGGAAAATGTCTTGGCAATAACAAGAGAGTGCACCCATTGTTTTTAAAAAGCTGTACCTCAACTTTGGTTCGAACATATTCAGGCTATTCTACTTAAGCTTGATCTTTACTTTTTCTTTAGCATCAGTTTTTCCCACGAAGGGTTACTATGCTTATATTTTGTATGAAATCTATGAACTTATGAGCAATCATAAACAGTAGATATCAAACAAGATTTTCTATTGTCAAGAGTCTCCTCACCCTGTCAATGTTAAGCTATATGTAAGTGCCGCATACATATTCAACGAGTAAGCAACCAAATGATCAAGGGAGAAGAGCTTACAAAGACTCATTCTTAACATAGCTGTTTTATTCTCAGAAGAAAAGTAGAGATTCGTCCCAAATGAAAACAAATATTTGTCTAAGTAAAAAGAAAAGAAAATTGAAGAAATCAATGGAGAGATGTTACTTACAGACATGATACAAGCATAGGGATGTTTACCCCTGGAGTGATGGCATTCATCAAATATCAAAACCTTTATAAAGTCTAGCTTGAAAAATCTATGCCGCAAGCCATCCAGCAAAATCTGAGGTGTCATTACAAGTAACTACAAGATTAAAGCATCATCAGAACTAGTTTGGTTGCATTTCTCTTGTTCTCTATCCGAACTTTAAGAACCAACCTTTGCAGACTAAGAAACGGAAAGCTTTTAAGAGCCATATGGAATGGACTTAAACAATTATTGAAGGAAAATGCAAGTAATAGTAGGTTGGTAAAAATACCTCATGTTTCTCTATCTCTTTCTCCCATGTGGCAGCATTCCAGAAATCAACTCCCATACCTCCATGGTACGTACCCACTTTCAAGTCAGTGTGCATTCCCACAGCTTGAGCTTGCTAGAAATTACGAAGAACAAGAAGTAAATCACACATGGAAAACACAAAAGTCTTTCAGTGTTCATTACATCACACAGAAGATACTACATATAACATGTGCGCAATGCAAGGGGAAAAAGAGAGAAGAAGAGAAGAAGCGTATTGGAATGAGACGCACCTGGCTAATCAGAACAACTTTAGGTACCAAGAAGACAGCAATGAAAGGAGAAGGCTTTCGTAGGAGATAGGCATAACTTCGCAAAAGCATTATGGCAATCAAAGTCTTGCCGGAGCCAGTCTCCAAGAACACAATTGTGTTCTGCTTCAATGCCATCTCCAGTGCCTCAAGTTGATAACTTCAGACAAACAAGGAGCGTCAATGAACAAAAATAACAGAAAAGAAAATCAAAGACCAGAAAGAAAGCGACAAGTAACCTCCTAGCAAACGGGAGAGGAGAAGCAGAAGTAGCACCAATGTCCATCTTCTCTTCATCCATTGATCAAAAAGTTTGAGACTTCGAAATTGACACAGCAATCAGAAAAGCTTGCAATGTAAAAATAGCATCATGATACAACATTAAAAAGTAGAAAAAAACAGAGACATCAGCTCTTCTACCTCAGGAAGTTCGGAAAGAGGAACGATCTTTTTTTCCTGGTCTTGGCAGGCGGCAAAGTAAGAGTTTTGCGAAGTGGGCAGTGGGTGAAGTATCGTGCCGAGCACATCTGTATATATATAGTGGGTTAATTTTGTAAGAATCAAGTAAAGGGTGGCAGTCGCTTTGTTTCAAAAGGCCAAACTTGCTTTCGAAGTACCTTGTCACCTAAGGGCCTCTCACACGTTATGGTAGTACTGATTCGATCGCACTTTGAAAAAATAAAAGAAAAAGGAAAGGGCACCAAGGCTTGAATGAATTGAGTTATTTTTGTGAGGAAATTTGCGGTTAGGTAGGTAGATTTTCTTCACATTTAATCGTTTCAACAATTTTCCACAACTAAAATAGATAGGATACATAACCAGTAATGAATACTACAAACAATCTTCTTGAATGTAACAAACAAACATGTTTGACGTTCTTTCTTCCTGTGATTCTGTTATTGTTTCTTGCACGTTTGAAAAAATTAAAGAAAAAGGAAAGGGCATCAAAGGCTTGAATGATTTTCTTGCCATTTAATGGTTTCAACAATTTTCCATAACTAAAACAGATAAACAGTAATGAATAGTACAAACAAACAATCTTCTTGAAGATAACAAGCAAACATGGGCTTTCACGTTCTTTCTTCCCGTGATTCTGTTATTGTTTCATGGCGGCACTGCTTCACATGCTAAAATTCCCTCTTTTTCCGTTTTTGATTATGGGTTGGTTGGGCTGGGTCTGTGGTGGTGGGAATTGATAGGCCTAGTGTTGTTGTTATTTTGTAAACAGAATCCGTTAAATTGGAGGATCAAATTTTCTGTTTATAACTATTTCTGTTATATCCTGTAATGTAATGGAACAGAATAATATTCTGGAAAAAAAAAACTTTTAAATTCGAAGGAAGATGTTGAATTTAGCAATAGCATTCAGTTCAACTAGAGTTAACGGTTCTACTTAGCAACGAAGTAGTAAGTGACAGATGATTGATTGAACGCTTCAGACTTTGTGGGGTCTTTGTTCCACGTAATAAACGAGGGGTTTTGATGTTTTTAATAACTTATGTTTCTTGGCAATCTCTTATCCCGTTTGATTTGACAAAGTTGGCTGGAAAGAGTGCGATGTTGTTGGGAGACAGCAGATGCACTATTAGGACAGGACTGGACAGGACGAGAGCAGTTCCAACTTGTAGTCATCATTAATTCACATGTAATGTAAAAGGGATGTTCAGTTCTGTCAGGTGAGCGATGCCCTCTTTCGACACATGAAATCCTCTGTGCCATTGTTGAGGATCAAGTCCCCTCTTTCGATGGGAGCAGATCCTTCGTAAAATAAAACAGGCACAAGATCATGGGAACAGGTATGTTTCGACGGTCAAACTTACCAGTGCATGCAACGCAATAGCCAAAACCTAAGGGAACCATGGCAATAACAACCCCAGGCTCGATAACTTCTTCTTCAGTGCTGTGCTCAATCCTTTCGTCGCCAATCACGAAGAAAAGTCTGTTTATGATGGCGGTGGAGGAGACTGCATGTTGCAAAAACAGCTTCTCCTTGCAACGACAAGCAGTGGAGCAGACAACAAATCAATATTTTGTTTAGAAACCAACCTAACACAGCATGAAACAACTAGGAAGGAACAGAAGTGGGTGCAACAAGTTTTTCTTTTCATGGGTACAGGCTGACGATCTGTATCTGCAGGTTCTCCATTGCTGCCACTAGCGGTGGAGATCAGAGCTCTTCATCTGAAAATAATAAACAACAGCAGAAGACGACGACGACGACCGCTCTCGGTAGCCAAAACGATGCCATCGAAAGTCCATTGATACTGATGGTCAAAGAAATTCTACCCACTGTGGAGTGACCAGAGCACGGATATGTTTATTTATACCTTTATCAGCCCGCCATTCAGCAGTTCAATCCCCCTTTTGGTAGATTTCTTTGTTACGAGGTTTTGTATTTGCAGACAAACTCGTAAAGGAAGCAAGGTATATAAATATACTATCTTGGTTTTCCTGTTTCTTTGTTGCAGTGCTCTGTTCTCAAAGCAAAAACTTAAAAAGGAACATGAACATGATTATTTCTTTAGTTTGATACGATTCTCATTTAAATTCACTTTTTTAGTTATATATCATATATCTGTAACAAGTATTGAGCAAGGCAAACTATCGGGTTTCTGACTCCATAACAAGCACCTTGAAATACCGTCTAACATCTATGATACCCTCTGTTCCTTATCATATTTTTCATTTATCAGACTAGTAGACAGGATAAAGGTACCGATAAAGCTTAGCCTTTTTCTTGAAATGGAAACAAGAGTATTGAGAGAGGAAAACAAACTCACTCTCTCTTATTATGGAAACAAGAGGAACAGAGGAGCCCAAAAAGCTTGTTTTTGGTCCTTGAAAGGAAGAGAAAGGAGTAAAGAGACCGATAAAGATTGAGCTTTCAACTACCCAATTTGAAAGCATCCACAAAGAGACCTAAACATACACCAGCTTTCCAGTAGTTCATCATGACCACAAATGATTCTAATCTCCTCATTAATAGTGAAGGCGGCTTTTTGTACATGAGCATACCAATCCCTTCAATAGCAGCAACCACAACACCTGCAACTAGTACATCCCAATCACCTGTCTGTCCTAGGATTGTAGCCAATGCATTTGCTGTATAGAAACCTAAGAGTAGGAGAAATATCTTCATTGGGAAATTCTTTCTCGCAGAATTAAGCTTCACCAGGAGCTGTCTACCACCTGCACTCACCAATCTGCCCAGTCTAGTGCTACCAGTGCCCGAAGGACTGGCACTATTCAGGCTATCTTGTTCTCCATTTCCAGATGTCCCACCTGTGTTCAAGGCAAATGCTACTCTCCACCCATGTCTTATCACAAACCTGTTCCAAGATGGGCAAACAGATGGTTTTATACAGTTGAGGAGATCTAAATTTCTATAGCTAAAGTAACCTAATAAGATTCCGGGCCAAAACATCCTGGTGAAAGCAAGGTGAAAGAAAGAAGCTGGTTTATGAGAATATAGAGTAATTTCATCAGATAATAGTAGGGAAAACCAGGTAAGCAAGGCATAAGAAACAAAATAACTTGGATGATTGGATGAACAACCACATACTGAAATCGATAAAATCCAAATACATTCCAGAATTGGACTATTTCCAGAAACCAAACTGAGTTTGATTTCACTTGTTTAAATGGGGACTTAAATAAGTAGGGAGTTGTGATTGAGGAGGTAAAGAAAAAGTACCTACTTTCTGGGAAAAGATGGAGACTTAAAGCCAATCCGTCGGTTCAACATGGGCTCACTGCTCGACTTCTGCGTAGCAGAAATTGGGAGGACTACACAAAAGCATGAAGATGATGTTTCTGTGTCCGTTATCGTTGATAAACCAGAGTGTAGCATCCTTGCTACCCTCGTTGAACAGCCCATCAACTAAAAAAGCACCAATTCAGAGAAAACCATTTTTTTAGAGCATCTCTACTCAAAAAGCTCAACTTTTCTACCAATACCTTGTAATGCAGCGATCTTTAACCCTAAAACGTTAAAATTTTGAATGGAAGCAAGAGAACTTATCGGAATAGAATGAGCAGAAGATTAACCTCTAATGTGAAGAAAGTATGCTTTCACTGCTTTGAGCTGGATCCTACTTTGAGAGTGACATTAACCGAGGCACACCGTCTCTTCCGTCGCTTGTGAAGTAGAAGAAACGAACAGAAAGTAAGGTAGAGGAAGCGCGAAGCCAGCCAAGCTATCATAAGCTAAAAAATAAGAAAAAAGGTTAAATCCTAAAATACAGGTGGCGCGATTGGATAGGAAGTACCTTTCTTATGGCATAGGCTTCGCTGCAGAGAATCAGAACCCAACTTGAAGAAAAAGTTGCCATTTTCACCGGCATTAACCTTCTTCTTCTTCTTCTGCAAACAGTTCTCGCGGTTTTGGGGTTTGGAGGGAACATGACAAGTCGTGTGTCGTTATTGTTGATATCAGTAATCCTATTTTGGCTTAGCCTCATATCCATTCCAACTCTTGCAGCCCATCGACAACAAGATGAACTCCTCCACGAAGAAGAAGAAGAAATGGGAGGAGAGGGATTGATAACTTCACAACCTGAAAAAAGGCAAGGTAGAGTCATAAAAGTCGAAGGAGGCCCCGAGTCAGTGATATGGGTAGTCCAGCTTTCTGATCTCCACTTCAGCGTACACCACCCTGATAGGGCCTTTGACTTTAGGAATATCGTTGGTCCTGCTCTTAGCATGATCAATCCCTCCCTTGTTCTCATCACCGGTGATCTCACTGGTATGTTATGGTATTGGTGTTTTTCTTTTCCGAATCCAGTTTCTCTTCTTCTTTTTTCTATGTTAAGAGTTGATGAATGCCATATTTGAAATTGATCTCACATCACGTTCTGCTGTGTCAATTTGTTTGTAATTATGACACTTCCTTTTATGAATGCTCAAATTAAAAATGGTTCTTGTATGTTCATCTTAAGTCCAGTCATAATTCACATATACCTCTAATAGCTAGCAGCTTTTGTTTGAGCATTCTGGAGAGCTTACCATATGTTGTAATGGGCACCAATTACTTGAAATTTGATTTTATTTTTCTTTTGGGCTCGAATTGATACCTCAAACGAAACTGATGACATGTTGAACACATCCTAGAGTTATTTAACGTATCACTAGTTTCTTAAAATTCAAGTGGATCTTACTATTTGTGTGTGAGCTATATTTCCCAAGTTCCCACAACCCCGGTTTCCACGGTTTAGGCTGTTCCCATTTTGCTCGCCACTACTACGGAATCACTTTTGCTTTCTTTTCCTCTGGTTACTAAGATAGAAAACATTCAACAGAAAGACGTGAACCATCTGAAACATATCTGGCTGCTTAAGTCCTTGTCATGATATTTACTTGCTTTCTTTGCTAGGTTCGTTTTTATGTTCCATCATTGACCATTTAGTCCTGATCTCGTCTCTCAATAGTCAATACTGGTCCGAAATAGTTATATTTGTAAGGAACAGCCTTTTGGACAAACAAGATTCAGTTTTGATGCTATTTTCCATATTTTCTTTATTGATAAGTCACAAGCATCTCCTGTTCCTTTTCTCATGCATGCACTTTTTAAATGTGAGTGTGAACCACATGATACTCTGGCTTTACGCTTGATTTTCTATTCAACTATTAGTAGATGAGGCTTGTAAAAAAATATTCTGTTCTTGTCTTGAGCAGATGGGAAAAGCAAGGATTTGTTGACCATGAAACAAAATGAGGGGGATTGGCTAGAATACCAGAATGTAATGGAAGACGTCATAAAAAGAAGTGGCCTGGATAAGAGCATCTTCTTTGATCTCAGAGGAAATCATGACAATTTCGGCGTGCCACTAGTAGGTGGTTTATTTGATTTCTTTTCAAAGTACAGCATTAATGGACAATTGGGAAGAAGGAAAAATGTCAACAGTATAACCCTTGAGGTCAGTTGTTCCATTTTGAAGAGATTAACAATAGTCACTGTCCTAGATAATCCTAGGGACATGGTTTTGAATTCTATTTCCAGACTCTATTTCCTGAAAGTTGACTTATTTAAATTCCTTCCTTTTCTTTAAATTATGTAAACATGTGGGTATGTTTTTGTATGGCCCAAACTTTCGTCTTATTCAGTATTTTGTGCTTTATTAGCTCACATATGTCATCATTGTTTCTGTCCTCTTTCTTGGCTGATTTCATCAGAAATTATTTGATCTGCTTTGACAACTCTCTGCATTTTTGACCACCTTTCCCTTCTCCAATTTCTGTCCTTCCCACTTCATAAAATAGAACATGCAAATGGTTGCAGGTGTTATGGAATAGATTATTCTTAGCAAGGAAGGTCAAGTGTGACGTGCTATTCTTGAGAACATATTTATTCTCTCCTTATTCTAAAAAGAGACGACTTGAAATCTATCAGTCTTGTGTAAATGTGGCTTTTGATCCACTTCACAGAGGCTGGATTTACATTTACATGAAATCAACCATCAGTCTCCACGTTACACTATTTTCTGAAAAACCAACTTTTATTTTTGGAATCCTTATGTTGGTGGCACAAATTAACGACTTTTCTTGATTATGACTTAAGGATCCTTCTATCTGAATCCTTATACTTTTTTGTTGTGTCTTCCAGACTGCCGAGCGGAGACATCTATTTGTCGGACTGGATAGCACGTCCAGGACTGGATTACGGGGCCCTACGAATCTTTTTGGGCACCCTACTGATCAACTGTTGAGTCAAATAGATATTCAGCTATCACAATGGGATTCTCAGTCGGACAAACCTGTGACTAAGATAGCCTTTGGACATTTTCCACTCTCCTTTTCTGCAATCTCACGTTCTAAGGAGAGCTTGAAAGATGTATTTCTCAAGCATTCTTTATCAGCTTATCTATGTGGACATCTTCACACAAAGTTTGGTAAGAATCTGAAAAGGCTTCACATTTCAGATCAAAAGTATCTATTCTCTAAGTTGTTCCAGTTAAATATTCATCAATTTCCTTCCCAAAGAACTGTAAACTGTTCATTAGGAGCCCCAATACCTAAGGAATTCTGGGAGTGGGAGATGGGTGATTGGAGGAAAAGTAGAGCCATGCGGATTATGACTGTCGATAGAGGTCATGTTTCATATGTGGACATTGATTTAAAGTCTGGAACCAAGAAAACCATTGTACTGCCTACATTTCCTCTGGACTCCCGTTTTACGTCGACATTCTCGGGGCACCAAAGTTATAAATGTCAACACAAGATCCTTTCATCTTTTGGGACAGTTAGAACTCTTGTCTTTTCAGTTTCTCCAGTTATGTCAGTTATTGCTAGGATCTACGACACAAGACCTGGAACATCGGACTTGGTCATGGAAACACCCATGACAAAGCTTGAGGGGGAGAAGACCAGGGGAGATCTTTATGCAGCTCCATGGAACTATCAAGCTTTTGAGGATTCATCTCCTGATAGATTCTGGCTGGAAGTAGAAGCGATCGACATAATGGGAAGATCCACTTTGAGTGAACCAAGACCATTTTCTATAAATGGCTTAACTGTCAAGATCTCATGGACATGGAAGGAATTTTTCGTCATGGGTTGCCAATGGTCTGCCTTGTACTATCCAATTCTCTGGGTTGTTATATATTCAACAATATTGATTCTTCTCATCCCTAAAGTTCTCCCTGTTTTCTCCATAAGGCAATACTCTTACAAGTCCTTTATCAATGAAAAAGGGTTCTTAAGAGGTGTGGCATGGGTTCTACAGGATCTTTGTAGAATTACCATGGTATGGCTTGGAACTCTAGGATACATAATTTACCTCATATTATGCCCTTGGTTTATTGGCCAAGTTTTCACAGATGGTGATGACAGGGGATACATGACCTACATGGGATGGGTGGTAAAAACTTCTAAGAACAGTGGAAAACATGAATACATTGGATTTCCTGACATAATGGTGGTTGTTCTTCCCCACCTTCTTTTTGTGGTTTTACCGACTATTTTTGTGACTGCGGCATTGGCCGCAGAGAGAAGTGTGTACAAGGAACATTTTCTGTTGCTTTCAGGAAAAAAGGAAGATGATGATTGTAGTCATAACGGGAAAAGACCCTTAGTGCATGGGGTTCAAGAAGGTGGAAGACCAAAATTTCATTTCAGTGAGAGGTGGATTAGGAAACTGCTTTTGTTGGTGAGCTTGGCAATCTGTTGGAAGCATTTTAATGTGAGTTTCCCACTCAACTTAATTTGGTCAACATATGCATTGCACCTGAGGATTGCTATCAATATTTTACCGAAAGGTTGTGACTTGATGGATTAGGAAAGTGATTAATTGCTTTCATCATCAATAAGTCTAGCTTGCAATCTTCGGCAGATTGGAATAGGAAAAAACTAACTGATTTATCATGAACCCGTTTGTTACACTATGCATTTGTTACACTATGCATTTTTGTAGATTCATATCTAGTTTTGTGGAATGAATTATGGCATTTTACTCTCTATTTCATTGCTGAGTGCGTAATGTTTGCTTTTGTTACAGAATTGTTGGGAACTGATGAAAGCTTATGAGATGAATCTGTTCCTCGATTTTCCAGTATATGGCCTTTCGATTCCACTGCTGTTGGCTTATACCGTTTACAAAACCAGAAGTATTCAATGAGTTATTCATATACAGATGAATTGCAATTAAACTAATTTTTTGATGCTTAAAAACACCAGACACAAGGACAACAGAGAAGCCTCGTTTTCAGAGACATGGCGGCTACAATAGGGAACTAGATGAGGTAGATTGGCGCAGAATATATTTACCCTTCAAGAGTGGGTATGTGTGGGCTGTATCATTTATGCTATAATCAACTTCCTTCACATTTTGATATTGTTATTGGAGAAATTTCATGTTTTGTAGTGAAGCCTTTAGGCTCTTAAATGGGCTTGTCAAGATGGTTAAGGACCAACTAAATTCATGCGTACCAATGAGTTTTCTGCTCAAGCTCAGATTTTTTTTGACCCAACTTGATCCTGTTGAAGCTTAGATTGGAGTTTCAATTGGATTGGGAAAATCCAGTATCATAGCACTGCCAGGGATTACGAACATCATTGGAAGTGCCACAGCAATTTGTGAAACATTTCATATTAGCAAAAAATGGAAGGTTTCATGGAATGTTCGAATGGTAAAGGACCTGAAGAATAGATCGGAACACGATTTCCATCCAACTTCGGATGCTCCTGCTTAGTATACTATGAACACCCTCAATACACATGACACAAAAACCTAAGCACCAAGAATACATTTCCGTATCTCAAAGAATCATATGATCAAATAAATGCGGCCAGAACATTTATTGGTCATTTCTAAAACCAAGAATCCATTGTGCAAGATGAGTTAAATATGGTTCTGCTTGAGCTTTATTGCTTAAGATCGGTCCCAGACTCTCGAGTTCCGAATTGAACTCCCGCTCAAATTTACTGCAACAATATCAGAAAAAGAAAGCATATGTTACATATAGGAAAAAGTGAGAGAGTGCTTCTGTGCCTGTTATAACCACTTCCTCAGACTTACAGAATAGAGTCAATAACCACTGTGTTTGGGGTCATCACTTTTAGTGCTTGGGGTGAAGAAGTTTTCCATTGCCTGGATTTTTCCGACCCAAAAGAGCCATCAGATGGTTCCTCTGCCTTTACAGTGTCAACTGAGGATGATATCAACCACTGAGTCGCAGCTGCATACTGCAGGCACAAAGATTTAAGCTTCTCCACCTTCTGCAATCATAATACAAATCCAAGATGGATCACAAACACAAATCATGAAAAGTAAATACAAAATAATCTTCCAACAATCATATCATATATCCATGATAGCTTCAGCTATGTGACAACAATTTGAGGACCACTTAAGCAACCTCATAAGCTACAAATTTGCAACTTGGCTCCTAGGAGATTGTAGCTAAATCCATCTGAATAGTTTCTTTACATAATTTTCAGTGCTTAACAACTCTTCATTCTTAGCCTGGTTCATCCCTCCCCCTCCTCCCTCTCCTTTCTTTTAGGGAAGAAGATTTTGATGTCAAACTAACACAATATATAAGATTGAAACAAACCTTGAGCAATTCAGGTAAAAGAAGCAAACACTCTCTCAAACACTTCTCAAGGAAAAAATCATGATATTGGATAACCTGTTCCAAAAAAAAGAGTAGGAAATAAATAAACTGCTAATACATACACGCAAACAAGGCAAAAAGATTGAAATGCACAAATTATGTTTTTCACAAAGAACATCGTAAGAATTTTCAAATCAAAGTTAAAAGAACATACCTCATCTATACTTTTTGCGCTCTGAAGTCTGTTGTGCATCACATGCCAGTTAGGTTCTAGAACCTAATAAAGTATAATAGTAAGTATAGTTTCCAACAGCCACAGGAAAACCTAATCACTTAAATCATCTAGAAAGACTAGTTCCAAACATGAATATTTAAAATCAAACTAATATGAGTTTTCCTTCATTTCTTCTCGTTCCACAGAAAAAATCGAACTCCACATCCCATGCCTTGGCAGTTCAGCCGATCAAGAATAAAGAACTATCAACAAGTGCATCAAAACTTGAAAATAAAATCGAAGAAAACAAAAAACTTGACTGGAACCCTCCAGTAAAAGGAAAGATGAAACACCTAATTAGGCCTATTGGAGCTGTAAAAAACAAATTATTTTATTTTTCAAATTTCATAGAAAATTTTAGATTTTTCCCAACTGTCAAGCAGGCAAACATGTGGCCAAATAATTTATATACAATCAGTTTGGGTACCCAACTAAAATTCCAAATATTTTATCTTACTCATACCAAAAATTCCCTGAACCTGACAACAAAACTTTGGGACGGGAGTTGGGAAAAGTGTATAATAGCGAACTAATAGAGAAAAGGGAAACTAATAATGAGGACAATAAGGTAGAACCTGCCTCAAATGTCAAATAGTGTAGGAGGCTGTTAATGAACTTTAGCATACTACGGCAGAGCAAGGACGATCGAGAAATGGCTGTTCCATGCATGTTGAGTGCACGAACTCCCTGAAACAGTATGTTGTTGTCAGATAAAAAGCAGTCAAAATAACTAGGAAAACACATATGAAATCCCTGTCCGTACCTGATGCACTTGCCAAGCACCACAAAGATGGCGGTCAACATGTTTACAATGGAAGAGAAAGCGAAAAATCAATTGGTACTTCCCTAATGCTTTTCTTGAGATAACAATAGACAATGGCCACTGAACCTGGATGCCAAACACGAGATGAACTTTGGCTATCAAGTATATTATAAATCAAATATAATATTCTGAAGAAAAATAATTGGTACTGAAGATTCGCACTCAAAGGCAAAGGGATTAACCTAAACTTCTAGATAATTCACAATAAGAAAGTACAGTTATGATCTTCAGTTATGAAATGAAGGTCAAGTCAAAAACCACACCTTGTAACTCAAAGAAAATGTCTCAAGACCAGTAATACTCATCGGCTCCTCCAAATCAGTAATATTTAAGCTTCCCATATCAACATCTCTCAGGGTCCCTAATCTTTTAATCAGAGAAGATGTTTCCTGTAACCGAAGTTAGAACTATTGGATACTAACCTTTTGAATTCAACCCAGTCTCATACAGGAAAAGGGAACTTAATTTGCTCACCACAAAACATGTCAAGTCTTCATGACATGGGTCTGTTGCAGCTGCTGTGGTACGGAGAGCAAGATCTAGCAGAGACTGCAATTACAAATTCATGCATTCAGATTCATCATTAACGAAAATATGTCGGCATTATCATCAGCATCAATAACTCTTCTTCAAAATTTTTTTTGATGAGGATAGAATAAAAGGAAAAGACCTGCAGCTTCTCCACTGAAATCTCATCAAGCTTTTTAGTTAGCTCATCTCGAGCTATATCCATAAAATGAACCAAATAATCACCCTGACAAAAATTACATTGTATAAAAACTATAAGGTCAGATGTTTGCCCTTAAAAAACAAGTGTACACTTAAAAGGCTCGCTGAACCCAGCACAAAATAGAGAGTACAGATGAAAAGAATAAATACGAACAGAAGAAAAGACTAAGAATCACATAGACAAGATACACTTGGTTGTGCATTTTCAAATTCCATCTTATATTTTTACTATTAACTCCAGCAAAGGCCAGATCACAGGTCAAGAAATCAGAGAATTAAATACCTGATCAAGTAGAAGATAGTGCTTTATAGATCGAAGCTTTCCCATCAGATCATACTACAGCACATAAAAGGGGATCACAAAGGATTTGGAGGCAGGGAACAGCGATAATAAGAGAAAAACCAAAAGGTATTCAAGAAATTATATGTCACACAAGATGATCTTGCTCACCTTCTCTTTGATCAGATTTAGGAGCTCAGTACTGGCAAAATCATGAGCAGATTTAATGCATTCAAGATAGTGATGGTTTGAGCCAAAGCTCATCAACTTGGAATTTTCCGACATAGGCACCTATCCATAATAATCCAACCATTGAGAGTTGTATATCACCCCAAAAGAACTTTCTGTCAAAGCAAGAAAGGATAGATCCTGAAGCAAGATGTTATAATAAGAAAACCTGAACGTTATGACCACATTCTCTCATGACATTCAAATATTTTCCGGTGGTTAAAATTGTTCCAGCAATGTTTGAAAGGAAGCTAGGAATCCCTTCCTTAAGGCTGTACCGTTCCTTCCAATACTTAGCATCATAGTCTTGAGTGAGGCTCTCCTATAAATGAAAAAGTATAAGCATATATGGAGGACATTTGGTGGATCCACAATCCTGGAGATATGATAAGCATAACCTTCAAAGGCACATTTATTCAAGGACAGTAAATGTACCTTTTGAAGAGATTTGTTCTCACCAATAAAAACTTCTCCATATGGATCGTCAATCACTCCTTCATAGACCCATCTGCAACCAAAATTACATGAATATCAGTCAATGTGAAAGAAAAAATATAGAAGACAAATCAACAAATATGAAAGTAGTATCTGTTGAGATACTAAACAGCTGTAAATAGATTATACTTAGATATAGATAGGCTGTAAATAAATAAGATAAGTTTGAAATCCCTTAAATTAAGAGATTACATTAGACAACTTTACATAAGTTTCCAGATTTAAATTCCTACTTGTAATGTCCTATATATGGCTGTATACTCCTATTCAATATATGAGAAATACAAAAATTCTTTCCCACATGATATCAGAGCTGTAGGGCTTCTTTTTCTGGGATGTGTCCTTTGAGCAGCCTTCATTGCTGCACTACCGAAAACCTATTTTTTTCTTCTCTTCTGTGTTCCAGCCTTCATCGCTGCATTCCTCCTTACCTCTCTTGTGTGGTTCTCATCAGGGTAGCCTTAATTGCTGCAGTATCTTCTTCTTTACTGCAGTATCTTCTTCTTAATCATGTCAACCTCTCAAAACTCTATCTCCACCAGATCTAACCCTCCAGAAGAATTTGGCAACATTCAGAAAATGGGAGATTTACAAAATATTTGGGCTTCCTATAGGCTTAATGGGAAGAACTATCTCAAATGGTCTCAATTTGTCCGTACATACCTCACGGACAAATGGGGACTTAGTCATCCTCTTAGAACAGGACCGACTAAGGATAATCCAATGTTTGAAGCATAGGATGAGGAGGACAACCTCTAGTGCACCCACTGCAAGAAACTGAGGCACACAAAGTAGACATGTTGGAAAATACACGGTAAGCCACCAAGTCGAGAATGGGGAACCGTGGGGGACAGCAAAGGTCCCAAGCACATATGGTAGATCAGCCCAAAGTTGAGGAAAATTCATGAACAATGGAATTAAATAGTGAAGAAATTCTTGTTGGGGACTATTGAAAAACCTTCTAAGACTTGTTCTTTGGCTCTTTCTGGTAAACCTTTACTCCCTATTTGCATGAATGCATCAAAAAATCTTCATACCAATTCTTGGATAATAGACCCGGGTGCCACAGACCATATGATACCCACATCTCAACTCTTTCACACTTATACCCTATGCCCAAGTAACAAAAAGATTGTAGTGGCCAATGACTCTCTAGTTACTATAGCAGCTTTTGGAGATATACACATCACACCTACCCTTAATCTAAAAAGGGTTCTCCATATTCCAAAACTGTCAACTAGCCTACTTTCTATTCAAAAGTTTACCCATGATCTTAAATTTTATGCTGCTTTCTTTCCTTCTCACTGTATTTTCAGGATTAGGTCTCGAGGATGAGGATTGGACTTGCTATGGAAAGGGGTGGCCTCTACCTACTTGAATTGCCTCAAAGCGTTAGGAGCAACCTATCTTTGTCATTTCTCAGTTCTTAAATAAAGATACCATTTGGTTGTATCATCTAAGCCTAGTTCATCCATCT
>JAOQMS010000007.1:30111176-30161830 GCA_027563885.1 Erythroxylum longipes
AGACATCTATTCCTCAGCTTGAGGGGGAGTGTTGAGATACTAAACAACTGTAAATAGATTATACTTAGATATAGATAAGTTGTAAATAGATAAGATAAGATAAGTTTGAAATCCCTTAAATTAAGGGATTACTTTAGATAGCTTTAGATAACTTTCTAGATTTAAATTCCTACTTGTAACGTCCTATATATGGCTGCATACTCCTATTCAATATATGAGATATAGAAAAATTCTTTCCCACAGTTTCAAATAATGCTTATAGTGGCAAAATAAAGTAAAGTTTGAAATGGATCGTGCTTAACCATTCTCTTTATCTTCAATGTTGTTACCTACCAACAGTATCATATTATATTAATTGTCCCGGTTCTGGTTTCACTAATGTAAATATGAAGCCTAACTTCATCAAGCAATTGAAACACTTAATCCAATAGCAACTCAAAACAAACCAAGTAAAAAGAGAAAAAAAAAGTAACATTTAAGAAGCTATAAAAAAAATCTTCATGGCTCTGTTTCAAGGAAATAGTCTTGCATAACTTGGCAAAAATTTGACCTCATGCTTAGGTCTCAAATGATGTTGTCTTGGCAAGGGTAACTTTTCGAATTTCTGTTATCAGTAGATTCCCCTATAGACTTAAAAGATCAAAATACCCACATTTGGTGTGTAATACCCTTTGCGCATGGGTCTCCAACAAAAGGCCAAGAAATTAGGTTAAGTCCGTCACTGTAAAGCTAACCATTAAATCTACTTGGGAAGTGGCCAAGCAAGACTTGAAGAATGAGTGCATTTCCAAAAAGATTCAATAGCACAGCCAGTAATGTACCTTTCAAGTATGCCAAGATAAGCATTGCTTGCACATTGCGTCATCTTCTCTAGTAAGGACCTCACTGCATTATCACCAGCCATGGCCTTAGCCTGGATGTTGCAAAATCTATATCATAAGTGCAAAAACAAAATTTGAAACGTTGAATGGTTAAGTAACATCTCAAGATGAAAGTACAACATTTTACCTGGCTCAGCAAGAGGTTAAGGACAGAAGAACCTGTACAATTATTTGATGTAGCCTTTTGTACTACAGTGGATAGTGTGAGCATGGAGTTCATCATGGGCTGCAACATTATTTAAGGAAAAAAATTTGAGAAACCATCCGAGTTATACTAAAACAGATTTTCAGAGGAATGTAAACCTGACAATAGAACCACAATCCTTGGATGGAAAGCCTTCCAAGTCTGAATTGGTGTTCAAGCTGCGCCACCATGGCCTCATAGTCCTGATAGATCATTCATAAATGAAGCTATTGAGGAAAATTTCTCAAATTGAACACATAAATAGTGTGGGCCGCTATAATTTCACTTATATGCACAATCATATTCATAGGCTATCACATGCCATGAACATGACTTCTTTAAGGACCTGAAGTCTATGTCAAACATCAATTCACAACCAAATCAAACCAGGCTAGTGCAACCTAATGCTAAACTGACCAAATAAGTGGAGAAGTTTGTATTCTAATTTATATTTGATGGAAACATAAATACAAGGACCAAAACTTAAAATAACTTAAATTACGAGACCTGCAAAATAAAAACCTACTAGAAGGAGTGCCCTGAGAGCAGCAGCAAAGGCGTGATTAACTAAGCCATTCTTGAATTGTGACCTTGACTCTACAAACTGGTTAATCAACAGATAGCTTTTGCATAAAGGGAATATCCGTCTAGCAAGTTCCTGCAAAATGTTCCTTGATTAGTTCAGGTAAAATTTAACTCAATAGATAGCTCTTACAGATACGGAACACTTTTCTTATAACAGATAGCACATAGAAATATGCATATCAAGCACATAACAAAAGTGCCATGATGCAGGATCATCATAGGCGGAGTTCCCTTGAGAATGTGAACACATAAAGATACAAAACAAGGATATATCCCAAACACAAGCAACCATATCAATTACAAATATATCCAACACTGTTTCATAGAGGATTATCGAGGAGTATGCAAAACAAGAAACTATTACCATAACATGTCAAAATAACAAGGGTCAGACACAAAAAAGATAAACAACTTGCCAAACAAGGCATTTATATGCAGCCAGATTCAAAATTCACTACAGCATACCTGGAGTGCCAAATCCATAGAAGCATCAACATGGAAGGAAATATCATCCCCCTTTCCATGGAGTCTCTTAATAGAAATGTACCGCCCTTCAATTCCCACCAAAGCAGACATAAGATCATCGATGACAATAAGTTCCTAAGTCCAAGTCGACAAAGAATCAACTTTAAATGTCAGAAACATCCATCTAACCAAGCAAACAACTGATAAAATGCATAAGAATGTGATTGACTGTATTGGTGTGTGTGGGAACATACGTATAAGAGACAAGGAAACAATTTAATTGGTTTGCAAAGGGAATTACAAATTCTTTGAGTTCTCATGATCCCGTGATCTTATTCCCAAGCAACATTGAGTAAGAATAATTACTAATTCCAAAAACCAATCAAGAAAAAGGTGAAAAGATCTTAGAGAGTTTGGCATATCATTCCAAAGTAGAGGGGTGGAATTTAAAAAGAGAAATAAGTTAAAACTCAGATGTATACAAGAAACTCTTTTCTGCCACCAAAGATAATAGAATGAGTAAGGAACAACAGTAGGCAGAAAGTTTAAGGAAAAGAGATGAACAAAAGATGGGTGATTTGTACTAGGTTACGTAGAGCAAATTGAGCAAACCTGCACAGCCGCATCATAACAGCCAATCGCCTTGTCGACTCCGGGGCTTAAATAGACATGGGAGATTTAACGAATAAGCATAAGAAGATCAAATGCGCGTAGTTCTATCGATAATTCTACGGTGAGTGAGATCGAAAAAGAAGAAAAATAAAAAGATTAAACTTGCGAGAGTGGGCTTGTAGAAAAGACACCTGAACGAGAATAATCCCTTGGAATCAGGGAATTGCGACGTTCCTTTCACTTCCTGTGAGTGAATGAAAAAGTTGAATCACTAGGGAGAAAGTGTGATTATTTCGAGAAATTTAAAAAAGGGTTAAAACCTGGTGGTGGTGGAAGCGGCCGGTGAGGAATGGTCTGTCGAGGTTCCAGCGAGGAGTTGAAGGACTTTCCATTTTCTTCTTTCTCTTCAAAATTGCGCCTTTTTTGGTTCATTCAATTTCAACCCCACTTTACAGAAAGCTTCCTTCACCAACTTTTTCATTTCAAATCGTTCAATTGGGTCGAGCGGGTGGGCCGGACTCTCCTTGGGAGTTCATCGGATACTCCCACCCATTGGTCCAGTTTAAAGTTATCGTTTTGCATTATCTACGAGTTGTTCCTTATTTATGTTTTCATCAGCTTCTTGTTGACGATAAAATTACAAATAAAAGCAAGACACCGACCAAGCCACCTAAGTGTAAGTATATATGTAAGTTCTTTTTTATTTGGACCTGAAGGCTGATACAGAGAAGTTTCTATTGCAACTACTACTACTACACAACAAACACATTCATCCGTAAGTTTAAAGATAGACACACACACATACATTTTTTAATAATATAAATGGAGATAATGACAGACAAATTGTAATGTTACGTCTCCAAGGCAGGCAGGCAGGCAGGCAGGAGATACATATATTTACAGCTAAGCTGATTTCAGAATCTATAGTTTTTCTTCTTCTCAATCCCACCTCAGAAAGTCATTGTTTTTCTTCTTCTCAATCCCACCTCAGAGAGTCATTGCAGCAGCAAACTCAGCCTTTTGAGATAAAGGAGACTGACAATTTCATTCCCATGCCTCCTCCCAAAACGTATGCTTTTTCTCCCCCTCCCCCTCCCCCTCTCTGGAGATGATTCAAACCAATGATAAACCCGTGGCCGGACAACTAGTTAGTGTAAAAACCGAGTTTTAGCGTCGTTGCTGACACATTGCACAAATGGTGACTGACTTGATGTTTGCAAAAGTGCAATGTTCGCAGGACCAATGGCCTGAATCATCAATGTTTCTATTAGGGCCACTAGATCTGGACGTTGACCCCTTTCTTCCCCGTAGTCCCTTACAGCTCCCCCCACCCATGCTCTTCGAGCTTCCACTCCTGCTGCAGGCACCATGCGAATCTACATCTGAAAGGCCATTCTCTAATGCCCGGACTAAATTCTCAAAGTAATTCCGAGTTACACTGCACCAACATCAACATAGATTATTGACCGTTAGAGTGTACATATACAGGCACCGAAAGCAAAGGAAAAGAAATAAAAAAGTTAAAACGGTTATTATTAGACACATCCCGAGCTATATATGACAATAACATTCTAAACAATCATAACTAGTAACACAAATACAAATTTTACACCAACGTATCTCATAATTACTGGTTCCCTTCAAAATGATGATTAACGGCTGTCAATAGAAGAACTCTCAATATAATGGACAGCCAAGAATTGATTCCATAAAATATCACCAAAATTCCTAATAGCAGGCTATGAGCTTGACCCTTTTGAATCATTGCAATCAGACAAATTCACAAAAAAAATTTCTTGTACTTTCTTCATTCTTCAAAGGTTGACATTAGAAGTTTGGGTTTAACTATCATCCAGACTGAAAGTCATGGTCAGTACCAATTTATGATTAAATAAAAAACCTGGTAAGTCCTGCAAGTTTGGTGCGGAACTCATTGAAGTCTTTTGATGGGCCTTCTGCATTTATGAAAACTTGGAGCTCCTTCTCTGCACATTGATGAAGTCTCTCCAAACCGGACTCAGCCTCCCCTGTATAATTGTGTGATTAGAACATGTAGAAAAGGTATTTGATTGATGAAATGTCCCACCTTGCAAATATTCGAAGAACTGTCTCTTGGCATGTTCATGTTCTGGAAGATAATATCCATAAGAGTAAGTCCATTTCAGAACTCGCCTACATTCAACTATCTGCAGAAAGGAAATTGACATGGGAGAAGGCAAAGGATTATTACATAAGTGTCTAAATATTCCGATATTCGAGAAAGTAAATGTTGCTTACCTGTAGCCAGGCTTCTATTATGAACTTCAACTGTGACTCAGGTTGGCACTGTGTATCACTCAGCTTACCAATCTAAAAAAAACATGTAACTATCACTAACTGCTGCAAAAATAACTCAGCTCGATAGCACAAGTCAGGAAGTTTACGAAGTGGAATTGAGTCGAGTATCACATAGGTATGAAGGCCTATGCCTTGCTCACTTAGATTGTTTTGAGCTTTGAGCTCTTAGATAATCATATCCTCATGAATTATATTTCACATAAAAAAAAGAAAGCTAAATGAGCCTTGATTAGTAACTTCTAATATCAAAAGGTCCTTGAGTTCTTCCTGTCCTAAACCAAGGCAAAATCATAATTTAGAATTCTTGGCAACCTCTCCACTGGGAAAAAACAATGAACAATCTTCTACATTTCCACTCTAAATACATGCTAGCAAATGGAAAAAACTATACCAATATCAGTGTTCAGTAAACAACTGTTGTTAACTATTAAACTTACGTGTTCACTTTGCATTTGCTGTAGGTCTGCAACTGCTTTTTGCCTGGACTGCGTCGAGAATGATAAAATGAAAATCAGAATCTATATTGAAGTATGATGATTCAGAGAGAGTAGCATGTGGAGCAGGATTAAATATTTATGACCAGGAAGATTAAATACGAAAAAGGACAAACATCACCACATTCATGATTACCATACAGTCACATATTTGTTCTTACTGATTGGTTGGTTGCCCATCTTTCATAATAATGAGTATATCTCTCCAAAGAGTTTTTGGCCATTTCTCGACGTTTTTCTGCTTCATCATACTGACAACAGGAACAACTAGTAAAATGAGACAAAAAGGGATTATATCTCCTGCATATAAGAACAACTAAAATGCCCAATATTATCCTACCACACCCTCTTGCTTTGCTGTCTCATAACGATTGCATGCATAGAAACCACCAGTCCTTTCTCCATGTTCTGACCATGCACCAAGACAGAGCCTGCAGAAATATAGTTAAGAATCAACGAAAGTGAAGAGTAAGTAAATGAACAAAGAAAAACAAATTAAGTAGGTAAGAGGACCCCTAAGGGGGTAGTGAGAAGAGGGAGAAAGTGTGTAGCACTTTCATCGCCTTACCAGCAAAATTCAAATTTACAAGGTGGTGTGCATGTAATATGCATACAACCTTGGTTTTTCTCAATTGGCCGTTTACACTTTGGACAAGGCTTGGAATTAGCTAGAATCCTGAAGATATCAACAGCAGAAGCAGTTAACATCAGCCACTAAAAGAATATTCCAGTAATACTTCAGAGCTCTTTCACAGATCGTGCATGTGTAATAGAAACACTGAGCTCCTGGCAAAGCTTCATGGAAGCAAGAATGTGCACATACATACCACGGTCATTCAGAAAAGTAAGCAACCTACTAAAGTTGCTAAATAGTCAACCAACGTAAGAATAGCACCTACAGAAGAGAATCTCTTACATGTTTGTATAACTTACCATACATGCTACAATACAAATCTTTGAGTTAACTGACCTTGATAATTAGGATCAACTTATGTTCAACAAAATTAACGGATGATATTTCACAGTCTCAGATTTTAAATTATTCTGTTCTTAGGTGTTTATCATCTCTTACAAAATGCATCAAACGCACTCCTTTAACCAGGACATGTTATACATGTATTGGGACAAGAATGTCAATTACATTTTAGTCGATCTAACAACAGTCAATTGTTTTAATTAAACATAGACAATCATACACCTTATAGCGACCGGTGAATACATGCATTAACTACCATCTAGGCCAAGCAAATGAACCTTTTAGACACACAGAATCCGTACTCGATCAACCTCTGAGGGAAAAAGAAGAATCCTCTGCTTAACAATTAGCAAGAAATTAAAGTCACCCCATCCACCTACTATTGACATACTTAGAGGAGACATGGTTTTAAAGTATTCTCATACCAGTTCATATTTTCAGACTCTGCAGTGTTCTTTAATATCCACTTTGCTACAGTTGCACAATCAACGGGACGGTGGGCTTCCTCTGTACACTGCAAAGATCAAATTGACAGGAATAGTGCACCAAGTAAAGACAAAGTAGGTGAATATCACTCATCAAGATAATTTATTGGAGATCTACACCCGCAACAGATAAGAAAAAAGGTGAAAGCAAAACATGAATCTTAAGGTACTCACATTCCAGCAAAAGCTATATGAACAGCGGCAAGTGACATCATAGCTTCCACTACCAACAACAAAATCCACGGCATAATCACAGCCTGGAGCAGGGCACCATTTTGTCTACAAAGTAATCTTATTAAGATTTTGTACGCAAGTATTCATATGAAGTATCATGATACTGAAATTGCAACCTAACATAATCATCTGCCAAAAATGTTGCTCCATTTATGTGAGAATTCTGAATGCCATGCTGCAGAAAATTACTTCACAAACAAATGATTTTGAAAACTCAGATTTACCTTTCTATTGTCTTCAATATAAGATCTGACAAAATAACGGTGATATTTTTCCTTGTCTTCCAAAGAAGCTAATGCATCAATCATATCTTGGTCAACAGCAGCAACACAAGATGGACCAGGACAGCGCAACATCAAACAACCCGGTCCATCGTTAACAGCTGTGCTGATATAGCCTATAGCAAACCCAACACATAAATTGATTCATAAGTGGAGCTACCCAGTGATTAAAGCAAGAAAAGGATTATGCCAGTGACTACATAAAAAAAGTGAAGGTTATAACAGCAAGTATCAAAGTCATGATGGATTTATATTTTCACGCAACAAAGAGCTCTCTTCTCAGTCCCTCTCAAAACTTCTATAGTTAACTTCAATTAAATCAATAGGAGAGCATCTGAAGGAGAGGTAAAGCTTAGTCAGCTCCATAAACAATTGGGTAACTTGAGAAATTTCATCGATTCTCATCCTTGTAAACAAAGATTCACTTTAATTTGAAGTTGGGTGCCTTCGTTAGCCCCCAACCTCCATTCATTTGTCCTAGGTCTTTCCTAATCTTCTTATAATATATGATTTAGAACAGGAACTAAATATATAAAGAATGAAAGGTACATACCGGCCCAGCATGAATTACAAAATGGATGCCCGCAGACAGCTGCATACAACTTTTCACGAGGATAGGTTTCAAAGCAAATTCCACAAGTCATCTGATGAACGGGGAAATATAATAGCATATAAGATTTTGCACTCTACTCCAAATATAAGAAACAACGGTGAATTTTGCATCTACGACAAATAACTGACTGAGAAACAGAAGGGGAAATGCTTACTTCTCTACCATCCGGAAATTGGACAGCTGGTCTTGCCAACAAGCCAACAGCTCTCCGAACCCTGTCTTCATCTGCAAACCATTCATCATGCACCTTACTCACACTCCTGCAAAGTGGATGGAAGAAGCAGATAATGAACAAAAGGGGAGGGAGGGGGTATGGTGGGTAAGGTCAATAACAGGGAAAAGGTGAAAATAAAGAATTTTGTTATCAAAAACAGGGAAACAATCAAGAATTCATGGGATTGAAATAGAAAACAAAAGTAGAGAGATACCAGTTGTAGTAGCGAAGGAGGATGCCAGCAGAAACATTGGAAATGGAAAGTACAGTAGCGATCCTCACCACATCTTCTTCTTGACGCGCACGAATATCTGCTTCGCCCAAAATGGAGTAGTTTTGCTGGCCAAAAAAAATATTCTTTTATCTTTAATCTTTTAAGGAATAACTAAATTCCATAAAAGTTAGCAAAATTTTGATAATAAATGAAAACCCATCAATAGAAATAAGAAAAATTCCTTCAATCTCCGACGAAAAGAGTAAACTTTTAAATATATAGGTAAAATAACAAGAAAGAGAGAAATAGAAGGAGAAACCTGATGACGATGGGAGATGAGGTCGAGGGAATCATCGGAATCGTGATCGATGAACTCATAATCGGCAACATCAGCGTCATCGCTGTCGAAAGCATCATCAACGCCGCTGTAGAAATCGTCATCGGCGTCTTGCATATCGAGGTCATCCTCCGATTCCATTAGAGAGATTGCTATCGGGAGTAGTAGACTCTTAACTAAACAAAAGGTATGCGAAATGTAGGAGATGATAATAGGAGAAGTGTTGAAGGAAACTGAGGAGGATGAAATTGAATAGTTGAAAGAAAAAGTTTAAGCTTTTGGAAGACGGATAGGGAGAGAAAGAGAGAGAGAGAGAGAGAGACGAAAGGAACAAAAGAGAAAGAACACTAATTCTCTTATCTTAGAAAAGCCTTCACCTTTTCTTCTAATGTTTCCTAATCAATCATCAATTACCTTCCTTTTTTAACATTTTTATCATTATTTACTCATAAATTTATCTCTATACAGTACAATCCCCTGTATCAAAACTGAATATATATATACATATATATATATATATGTGTGTGTGTCTGATAATATAAATATTGAAGTCATGTTCGGATCATCTAATGAACATTAATTGTGATTAATATTATAAATAAATATTAAAAAATTGTATTAATATAAATTTTTAAGATAATTTTTTCTTTACTTTGACAATAATGATCCATTCTACTTTCCAAATACAAATTCTCAGCAATATTGACATTAGTCTCTTCTAAACTAAGACCAAACCCTACTCCACTAAATCAATTTACTAATCAATTCAGGCTTCCACTATTTGTAAAAGTCAACGTAAGTTGATAGCGTATACAACATTTTCTTTCTACTTTTACAAGAGACTCTTCCTGGGATATAAGCCTGTGAACTTATAGTCGTAAAGAAGCAATTTTACTCATTAATTCAGGCTTTTGCTATTTGTACATGCCAAAATTTCCTTTCTTTCTTCCAAATTCGTGGACTTTTTCATCACTTCATTGGGTGCCTCCTCCTCCTCCTCCTACTCATCATCCGTGCTTACAGGGCTAATCAAACCAATGACCTCTCATCCATCCAAGTGTAAAGACCAATTGATATAAAAATTTCAATCTCAATTACAAATCCTCATAATTAAAATACAGTGGTTTACAACGGGGACATTCAAACCATATCACAATGAATTATGGAGTTCTGTGTTTCACTGACTTATATCTATACCAGAGAATATCCTCCTTTCCTGTACTTTCAGAGGTAAAATAGCAGAAGAGAATTGAATATATAATTGAAGTTTATGAACGAAACACATGTTACATGCTCAGACTGCTGCAGCCTTAAGAGATAGAAAATCTGATATCTTATTTGTGTAGAAATCAGGTTGAATGGAGTTGTTGGGACTTTGAAGCGCGGACAATGAGGTCACACCTATTATGGTAGTTAAGAAACAGAACCAAAAAAATACCTTAATCAGATCAAAATACAGACATGGACAAATTACACCACAAGTTTGGTTACCTGAGAGAACAAGGAGAGTTTTGCAACCACCATTTTGTCCAAATAGAATATCAGTATCCAATCTGTCCCCAACCATGCATATCTGCGATTTGAGAATCCCGAATCTGCATTCATCAAATTAATTAAGACGGATCAGAAGAGATCAACTATCTCACAGGTAAAATTATCTGATTATTTAAAAGTACTTTGTGAAGTAAATATGACTGCATAAGACCTTGGTAGTTGCATGAAATTTTGACCATTGCAGAACTTAAACCTTTTCAGTTTGATAAAACCAGATTAGTTCTAAGTAAGACACCCAAGACAGCCATGCATAAGAGATCCCAAACTCACAAACAAACTTCAAATGCTTCAATTAAGAGGATTAGATACTCAATCAGGATAACGAAAACTGGACCATAAATGCAAAACGACGACATTTTGCCCTCAATGTGCGTGACCTTATGCACAAGAAAGACGAGAGACAATCATCTAACATCACCCATCAAACTGCCAGATGCTTAAAAGTAAAAAAGAGTTCTTATTGATAGCCACCTTGCTTTGCCTTGTACTGAAATATCCTAGCTACAGATATACCAAATACAACTCTTTCAAGCATGCAGTAATTATAATATATGTGCTCAGCTTGAAAGGATTAGCAAATGGCTAGCAGAAGCTATTGAACAGGTTGAAGCATACTTTTTTGCCAAGTAATCCATCATAAAAGTTGAGGGCTTCCCCACGACCAGCGGTTCACGTTGAGTTGACCCAGCAATAGCTCCAACCATAGATCCACCACCTGAAATTCATGAATAGTTTATATATTTACTCTGGGAGAAGAACAATTACAGCCAAAAGGCAGATATGAAGTGCAATAAAGACTGGAGAGATGAGAACCTGCCCATTCTTGAGCATCAGTGAGATGTGTGACGGCGTCACGATTTGTAGCAATGAAGAGACATCCAGGATTTTCCCTTATGCAGAGCGTCCCATACCTTCCAATCACAAAGTAAAGACAGCTGTTACAGATGCCTCATGAAACGCTTCATATTTTTCATATGCTTTCCACATTTATTGCAATTAGATCTAGGCAAGGCCTCTGGAGATAAAACTGCCACTTTACCTTTTTCTGTTAATGTTGGAGACTGGAACAGCAATTATGGTTAAAGAAACATACCATAGGTGACACTGAAACTAAAAAGCTATGCTGATAGAAAAGTTAACTAAAGTCAAGCATGAGAAATAATTTTCTACCACCTCCGCCCCCCAGATTCCCAACTTGGAATTAAAGCTTTCTCTTTTGAATGAATGAAGCTAAGTCTAGGCACGCTTGTTCAAGAAGAAGATGGTAACTCACTGGACTTTGTAGTAGTTGAAATAGCGATCAAATCCAACCACAACTGCACCAACCTAAAAAGCAAGGAAGAGTACTCACAATATTCCCAAAAGGAATCTAATCTATAGCAAAAAGAAGCATAACGAGCTTGAAGGGCCAATCCAATAAGAAATTTCGTAAGGGCAAGTAATAAGAGAAAAGGAAATTAAAGTTCACATCTTTATCGTGATCCATTAGAAATCCAGGCTTCAATTCTATCTTCTTTCCTCCATCTTCCTGCATATTTGTGGAAGAAAAGCACACAGATAATTGATAAAGACGTAAATAAAAAAGCCATGAAATTTGATCTCATGATCACCTTAATACATTACAAAAAGAAAGTAACTAATGGAGAAAGGCAACAAGTTATTTGACATGGCATTTGGAAATGTGGAAAACGAAAATGCAAGTTGGGGGAGAAATTGACACACACCGGGCCACCAAGATACTGAAATCCAGCGAGCTCGAGTTCTTTCAAGATGCCATCCTCGCCAATTACATAAACCTTCTTGTCTTTAGGGAAGTTGATCGATTGCAAGTAGGCAGCAGCTGCAAAAGATGAAGCAAAAATCTCTTCCTGAAGATGCAGAAAAGGAAATGGACGTCATTAGGCTAAAGAATAAGAACAGAAGAGGGTAGTTAATGGATAAAGAGTAATAGCTAACCTCACTGACGTTGAGTCCAAGGGTCTCAAACTTTTTACCGTATTGTTTCCTAGATTTGGTGGAATTGTTGGTAACGAAAACCAATCTCTTTCCCTGAAAAAAAAGAAGAAAGGAGAGGAATTAAAGGGAATCAATATATTTTCATCTCGATGAACTGGGCATCGAAAAGGAAACCTTGGCGCGAAGCATATCAAGCGTATCAGGGACTCCTTCAATCAATTTATCTCCTTTCCATATAACTCCTGCGGGATTATAATATCCCATATCACAGAAATAACACGCGATCAATAAAAAACAGAGACTAATTTTTGGCAGATGAAAAATGAAAGGAAATACCATCACAGTCGAAGATGAAGGTCTCAACGGAGTTGATGAGCTCATCAGCATTCTTCAGAGGCTGAGCTGTGGAAGCTCTGACGCCAACAACACTATCCATAGCTCTGGGCCTCCGAATAGTATTACTACTAGAGTAGGTGGAGCTGGAGTTGGAGCATTTGGATTGTAGAATTGTGGTCGTGTTAGTTGTAAAGGGTGTCAGTTTCTTAAGGCCTAAGAATCTTGGGATTGTTGGGGCACGCCAAGAAGAAAAAACTGCTGATAAAGCAGAGCAAGTGGAGGAGGAAGGGGATGCAGCTGTTGCTCTGCTCATCCTAGCTTTGTCTGTCTGCTTTATTTTCCATTTTTTAAAAAAAGTTTTTAATACAGAAGAAATGGTTGGGTTGGAGGTTTATCATATTACTTCAATATGATCACTTTTACGTGGCTCTGGTCTCACGCTGCTATGGTTGAGGAACGGGTAGCATGGACATGGATTGTGTTGTGTGGACCCATTTTAGTCCAAAACAAATTCTATTTAATTAACTCAAGTTTAAATATTAAAATCAGATTTAATTTAGTCTTAAAACAATTAGCATAATCACAGTATAATTTTGTAAATAATATCAAAAATAGTCTCTTAATCAGGTACGCATAAAACTGAGTATTATTAAATTTTGTAAATGGTAACAATGGGCTTTAATATGAAACGTCCAAATTGAGGCAAAAAGCATCCCTTCCAATTCCCCAAGCTTGTCTCTACCCACAGCTTCAAGCCCAAAAAGAGTTGTGCGAAAAATGTTGACCTGAAGAACTCACACACACGGAGAGAAGTGAAACAGCAAACTGCAAGTGATATTTAATGATTCAATTCAGGATTGCATTTTTGTTCCTTCATACTTACATGTTCACTTCTCCGTAAGTGTTCATATGCCATACAACAATCAGTATACACACCCTGTGGCTCTACATAACAATGAACCTACATACTCAATTCAGCATCTATGGTTATCCTTTCTTACAAGGTTGTTAGAATCAATGTCACTAATCCAATAGCATATGTTTACGGACAATTCTCTACATCACTCCTTGAGGATTGGAGTTTCTTGCAGAAGTCATCCACATTTTCAGGAGTGAACCAGTTTTCATTCATCTGCAGTTCCAACATAAGTAACAATCAATTACCGATCCTAAGCATGCAATCTTGCATAATTGTAACAGTTAAACCTTACAAAATAAGGGTATCCCGTGGTACTGAAGTACTCCGGGGCATCCTGCACGAACAAATAGATGAAGTAGAGGACGTAGTTGCCACATTCTTCATCATTTCTCTGTTGTGGAACCTAGGCACATGGTTAAAACGGTAGAAAAAGTGAATACGCAAAGATCTAACAAAAAAAATGCAAATCCAACAACTCAGGTCGAAATTACCTTAGGCACCAATAATGGAATACGAGAAACCAACTGCTTGTTCTCCGCCCTGCCCTCAGATGTGTAAATGTCTAAGACAAACCTGGAAACATAGAATTGGTTCAAACTTGACTTACTACACCTTAATCCAAGGATAGGAGAGGATAGGAGGAGGTGGATTCTTTTTATTACAAGGATCAAGAAAATACTTTATCCTTCTTCAGCTTCCCCTCTCACACCCCTAACTTCTCCCCTCCTACTTGTAATTTACTCACTCTTTCTCACGTCACCTATACTAGCACATAATAATTACAATGGATAAAATGAACAGTTTGCAGAAACTCAAAGCGCAGTTACCTTCTA
Source organism: Erythroxylum longipes (assembly GCA_027563885.1). NCBI lineage: Eukaryota > Viridiplantae > Streptophyta > Magnoliopsida > Malpighiales > Erythroxylaceae > Erythroxylum > Erythroxylum longipes. Next base: position 30,125,687 of record JAOQMS010000007.1, read on the forward strand.
ATTTCTGGTTCAAGTCGCTTCGGGTTTGCCATCTCGAGTGAATCCAGTAACAGCATACAAGGAGTTGCGTTTTCCGATTGCAAAGCATCACCAAAGTGACAAAAGATCAAGAGGCTCCAATGACCCCTAAAGAGAGGGCCAGCATAGTTAGTTAAAATTGCAGCAATACTGATACAGTGTAAGAGAGGTGAAGCAACTAGTGATGGTAATGGAAAACAAAAAAAGAGTACCAACGAACAATGGGAACTAGGACATATTTTTTGGAGAAAATTCGCTTATTCTTGATCCAACCCAGCACTTTTGGTCTTGAGGAAACATTGGCGTACATGGCAAACCACAGACTGTCCATGTAAGTAAAGATAATCTTCTTAGCTTGAGAGAAGGTGGACCACAGATTTCTAGAATTTGAAAAAGAATTAGCTAAAAACCAAGCAAAATCCTAAAAATTGAAATGGAGGAAGAATAATGTAAGGTGGAACGTACATACTCTAGATGGAATTCAAAGAGTTTAGTATCAACTTTGCACTTGGATCTCCTACTTGATCGGAACGTACGTGAAGAAGGAGCTTGCGTTTTGCTTATCCTCTTCCTATAACGGGCTCCAACATGATCCTCCTCTATAACAACAATGTATACACGAAGATTCCAATGAAATGAAGCATACAGTGGCAATTAACAACAATAATTCAAAGAAGAAGACAACCAATTCCTTCTGCTTTATAGCGGCTGGGCTGGCAGTTAGAGTTAGAATAGAATGAGCCGCTTTGAGAAGCAGTATACCCCACTCCTTAATAGGGTTGGGTAGTATACGCGGTATCCCCTTCCCAGGCGTTAAGCTATGCGCTATGTGCTTCATTGCTAGCTGAAAAGCTATCTCTTGATTTCTGCATTTATGGCTTTTTTTGGGTTTGTCTGTTTTAAAGAAAGCCTACCCGGAAGAAGGCAAGCCTTAGGACCTTTTTTTTCAGCGGTCTTTTTCTCTTACTAGGCTTTTTTCCCGAGCTTTCTTGGCTCAAAAAGTGGATTGGAGGGATAGACCTGCTTCTGTTAATTTTAGGTTTGTATTCTTTTACTGAAAAAGAAAATTCGTATCAAAACAGAATTAGGAGATTGCATACCTGAAGAAGAAGTATCTCGAAGAACAACAGCTTCTCCTCCTCCTCCTTCTTCTTCTTCTTCTTCTTCTTCTTCTACTTCTTCTTCTTCTGCTTCTGCTTCTTCTACACGTTCTCCTCCCTTCCCCCTCATCCTCTTTTTTTCTTTCTCCTTAAACGCGGTGGCGGTGGCGGTGGCGGTGAGTCGTTCGTTCTCTGTGATTTACAACATAAATAAGTAGACTAAAAATGGATTATTATATATATTTTCAATAATTTTTTATCTTAAAAAAAGTAAAAGAACTAAAGATTAAAGAAGAAAACATTAAATAAAGTTTATTTATTTATATTTTTTATTTATATAATAAATCGTGCAAATAAATAAAAAAATTTGAGTGAAGGAGAGGAAGGTTGCTTATTTTCTCTCCACGCCGTCACCGCCGTCAGGCAGCAGCAAGCTTCTCCGCTCCCAAAATCCATGGCAGATCCTGCGCATGCTCAGCCGATGAGTATCGACGGCTCGACTCAAGATTCCCTCCTCTCCTCCTCTTCTTACCTTACTCGCCATGAAGTCCTGACTCGCCGCTCTCGTCGACTCAAGCAACTTTCTCACATCTACACCTCTCATTACTGGGCTCTCATGGAAGACCTTAAATCCAAGTACAGAGACTACTACTGGAAGTATGGCAAGAGCCCCTTCAGACAAGATCATAAGAAATCCCGTGATTTTGGGGATTCCCATCCCAATTTGGGGCTTCAAGATCATGAGCAAGGTTTGAACAAGTGTGCTGTCGCTGGTTGCAAGTCCAAGGCCATGCCTTTAACGAAGTTTTGTCACCCCCATATTCTTTTGGATTCCAAGCAGAAGCTCTACACTGCCTGTTCCTTTGTGCTTAAAAGGTTTGTTTCTTCTTCCTTCTCTTTTCATTTCTTTTTCTATTCGGTGATTTACCTTACTGTCTTTGTCTTTTGATTTTTCCCCTTATCAACAGCATAACGCTGTTTCGTCGATTGTCTTCTTTTGTAGAAACTTGGCATAATCTCTGAGTTTTATATGTTCACCTTGTTCTTCTTTTCCTCTAATTTGCATCTGAACCAGCCTTTGCATTCTTCCTTCCGCATCTATATGGTAATTTCATTGATCCTTACAGCAACTAATGTCGTGGTTGCCTTTGATGCCTCTGATCCATTTGTGTTTTTGATTATTATATTATCTTCTGGATTGTATAACATATGTGTATGGATGCTTTAATATTGAATCCTTGGTGGTCATTCTTGCATGCGCGTCATCTTAATTTACTCTCGTTCTTATTGGTACTCTGCTTCTGCTCTTCAGTGCACAGGGAAGGCCTGTCTTTTGTGGTAAGCCAATACTAAGGTCAACTGTGCCTGCCCTCTGCCCTCCTCACTTCCAGAAAGCTGAGACGTATGTGGCAAGAGCCCTGAAAAAGGCAGGTCTCAATGTCTCTTCAACAACTAAACTCGCACCTAAATTTCACGTCATAGTTGCAGAATTTGTTCGCCAAATCCAGCACAGAAGAAGATCTGCACAGAAAGAAAATGCAGCTAAGGTTTAGATAAGTAAGACATCATCACTGTTCTTTAGACTTTTGATATTCTTTTTTTAAGAGCTGTATTTGCAATTGAAGAAAAGTAATAATACAGTGTGGATTTGAAGGAGGTTGAGACATTGGACTTGTGCCTCGCAACACTGGGTATGTGCACAGTCAAGGTATTCGTTCCTGTTTCTTTTTTTGTGTAACAACATTGGAATGCCATGGATGTCTGCCTGAGATTGTGTCATCTCTTCAGTATATTGGTCAATGAACTGTGATCTGTTTGGGTTTTAGTTTCTGAGAAATCCTAAAGAGTTGAACCAAGCTACTTAATATGTCTCCACCAAACTTTGAAAACACATTACAAGGGATCCAAAGGTGACACCCTGGATCTCCTTACACATTATAGGCTGAACTTAGAAGTTGTTTTCAGTTGTCTATGATATCGAGTTTGTGAAAAAATTGTTCTTTCCTGAGTGGTTTTGTGTAGGAATTGTAGCTTAAGTCGGTGGTTATTCCATTTTAATTTGAATTAGGCAAATCAACCAAAGACTGATATATTAAAGGTAGGTGATCGTTTGTGATCTCAGCCTGAATGTGTTCAACTATTTGTAAAAATTCCAGGTTTTGTGTGGTTTCAACTTTTGGTGTTAGTAATAGTTTGGTTTGACCTTTCGGTTCATCTTTTCATGGTTGTTCTGGGTCAGTTTTCTGGTCCTTTAGTGCTCTCTTTGTGGCTTGCTGCTTGCAATTAATTACTTTCCGTGGAGACACGATTACCAACGATGTGAAAGCAATAAAGATTAGATTCTTCCTTAAAGAATATTTCGAGATCTTCTTGCTCTTTGTTAAGATTTACATATTTCTGTTGCAGGCCTTCTGGATGTAAATCAAGGGATTTTGCTGGTAATAGATTCTGGTGATATTCAAAATGCAGGGTCAGTTGAGCTCTCAAGGAGGAACTAATGACTGCGGGAGCAGAAACATCTTACAGTTGAAAAAAAAAAATTGAATATGCATTCTTTTACCAGAGAATCAGTGGAAGGTGGTTGATAGGCCTGACTTTCATTTTATACTTGTGTTGAACCTAGTTTTGTTGTTGATTTACATGATCTCAGTTTTAGAATCCATCGCACTCTCCGACATTGTTCCCTCGGCTCGCCTGCTAAATATGTTTTCAAAATGAACCAGTTTATGTGTGTGAGCTATATATTAATCAGTTAAGAAAGAAAGAGGCATGCATTTGGTGGTTATGATCATATGCGGGCAAGCAATAATGTCTGAATATTAGAGGTGGTTTTTAGGCGTTGACACTCCCAGCTTCCGTAAATTTCTTCCATCAGCTCAAAAGACGAGATTTGGATCTTGGGTAAGTGGGTTGTGTGTGTAGGCCAGTGCTTTCAGACACAATCCAGATGGGAAGATGAACTCAGGCAAAGCAGCAACTCAGAGATCAAAACACGTAATGTATACACTTTATACATTGAAAATTTGAAATGGAAGATGAAGTTGGGTGGAGATAGGAGGAAAAAAAAAAACTTTATTGGTTATACCTTCTGTTAATTTTATGAAAAATAAAAAGAATGAATCTTTTTGTATGGAAAAGTATTTTATCTTGGTAGCTTTAGCCACAAAAGCAAATTAGCTTTTACCATATTTGGAAGATTCTTTGTATGGATATGTTAAAAGACACGCCTTTGCTGGCAATCAGTCGCTTGAACGAATATCGAGAGGAAGATGTATACACGTATATCCAATCATGGCTGTAGATTGGGTTCTAAGTTCCATTCTAGCTGGCTAGCTACTTAGAACTGATAGCTATACAGCACTTGTCGTTGGATCCTCTGTGTCTCTGAATCCTATTTGAGTTTGACAAGTAAATCTGCAGCCACAGAACCGAGCGCCCCCCATTACACACGCTCTCATTCTGGTCCACAAACGCTTTGGCCGATCCTTTCATTCCTCGACAAAGTGAAAATATACGACAAAGTTGTTAATCTTATTCTGTAGTATCCATTGAGAAGCCAGGGAAATGAAGAGAAAGGTGCTATTCCTCTATATATTCTACTATTTATCAGTACGAGGATTTGTGATAGAGAAGAAACAAAATTACAAAAGTGAGATTCTGTATACGTCTTTCAAGCAATACCGTGAGAAACAAAATTACAAAAGTGAGATTCTGTATACGTCTTTCAAGCAAGACCGTGACATGGGTAGGTATATAGATGCGTTAAGTCTATACTCTCTCTCTCTATATATGCTGTGAAGTCAGGCTTGAAATATTACGTTCTCTGATTACATATATGTATGTCAATGGGAGGAAGAGATCCGCTAGTGGTAGGACGAGTGATCGGGGATGTTCTGGATCGGTTTACAAGATCTACTTCCCTCAGGGTCATCTTCAACAGTAGAGAGGTTACCAATGGCTCCGAGTTTAAACCCTCTCAGGTCTCTATCCAACCAAGAGTTGACATTGGTGGTGAAGATTTCCGGACTTTTTACACTTTGGTACTACGTCCTTACTCTCCTGTTTTTGTTGTTTCAATTCCTGAAACTCTTATTGATCACTTTACGTTGGTTGCAGGTACTGGTAGATCCTGACGCTCCCAATCCAAGTGACCCTACCCTCAGAGAATACTTGCATTGGCAAGATGATATGTTATTATAATTCTTTGTATCTTTCTGCTTCTTCTGCTCAAGTTAGTTTCATATAAACTCATAAAATATATACACATATGATGTTTTCAGGTTGGTGACTGATATTCCAGCAACCACCGGAGCAAGCTTTGGTAAGTCGTTTATAAGTCATCACATGACATGACATGACTGAGTAGTTATCTTTGGATTCGATACATAAGTAAATATTTTATAGGGCAAGAGTTGGTATGCTACGAAAGCCCAGGACCGTCGGTGGGAATACATAGGTTCGTGTTCGTACTGTTCCGTCAGCTGGGGAGACAGACGGTGTTTGCACCAGGTTGGCGTCAGAACTTCAACACCAGAGACTTCACCGAGCTCCACAATCTGGTACCAGTGGCTGCTGTTTATTTCAACTGCCAGAGGGAGGGTGGCTCAGGTGGACGGAGACCAGGACCGAGCCATAACCCTGCCTAGCTAGGCAGGTCTAGCTAGCTAGCTAGCTAGCTCATTTACCATTTTCTTTCTTTCTTTCTTTATATGTATCATCATCATGTCGTATATAATAGAGCCAAACCGTTATGAACTAAGTAAAAGAAAATGGTTTGGTTTGGTTTGGTTTTCCGCTTTTCTTATATTTAATAAATAAAAATTGTATGTTGGGGGATTCTTTTTTAATTTTATAATTATTAGTAAAAAAATTTCACTAATGTAAATAAAATTTTGAATGCATTAAATATTTAAAATATATAAACTTAAGATTTAAGATTTTTATTTATTATATTTTTGAAAAATAAAATTGATTTTAAGAAATTAAAGTATATTTAATGAATAAATAATCATACGAATTTATTACATTTATTAATATAATATATCAAAATAAAAAAATTTTATTTCGTATGTAACATTAATAATAATGTGAGTAAAATTAATCGTTAAATTATTTAATTATTTTTTAAAGAAATAAATAACGAAAATATTAAAAAAAAGTGTGTAATTTTCTTTTGATAAAAATAACTTGAAAATAGAAGAATAGCAAACAAGCCCAATAGTTGGGCAGGCCCAGCCCATTCTTTATTGGCTTTGATCAAATGAAAAAAAGCGCCAAGAAGTGATTGTTGGAGGTAAAGTTTAGCGGGAAAATCCATGAACGAAACTTTAGGTCTCCACCAATCCTCGCCCTTTTCCCTTTTCCCTTTTTTTGATTCTTTTCTCTCCAAGATTACGGAGCAAATCGAACCCTAGGAAAGGAGTTGAGACGGAGATCTTGACTCGACGCTGAGTGAGGTAGAGAGTGTGACGGCCTCCAATTTCCATTCTTCAGCTCTTTATCTTTACAGACCTGTGTCAGTGTTAGGGTTTCTGGAACTATGGCTGACGCCCTCCAGATGCTTGTGGATTCCGATGCTGTTGAAAATATCACCGGCAGCGCCCAGGCTCCTCCCGTTAAAACCCTAAAGAGGAAGCGACAATCTCAATCGTCTTCCACCATCTTGCTCCATCAACAAAAGGATTCCCAAATCGAGGCCATCCGTGCCGAAATTGACTCTCTTTTTGCCTATTACAAAGAATTCATCAACCAGAAGCAGGGTTTTGGGTTGGGCTTGGATTTGAGTGGAAATGATTGTGGTAGTAATTCATTGAATGCTCTGGTTGGCTTGTTGATGGAGGAGAGCGAGTTGCCGTTATCGAAATTAGTGGAGGACATATATGGAAGAGTGGTGAAGCAGAATGCGAGCGTGACGCCTCTAGCTGTAAAGAGCACGGTGTTGTTTGTGGGTCAGAGAATGATGTATGGATTGCCCAATGTGGATGCTGATGTTTTGGAGGATCAATCTCCTGCTTGTCTTTGGTGCTGGGAGGTGAGGGTTTTGTCGTCTACGTTTAATTTGTCCATTTGTTATTGCACTTGTTGCTTTCGGTTGCCGTATCTGTTTTTGGTTTTCTATGTTTTCTCATTTCCCACTTACCAGACAGATCTGGGTGGTGATGTCCTGGGCTGATTTCTTGATTGTTGCTTAACATGGATGAAACTATGGTGCTGGGTAGTTACGCAATTTGCCCAATTATTGATTACATCCTTATTATTTTTGTTCAGTGAGACGTTGGAGGATTAAAATTGATATTTCTTTGTTTGATGTGTTTGTAAATCTGATGCTGTTAGACTCTTCAATCTTTTTCCATATTTGATTCTGTTATTTCTCAGAAAGCATATGTGGCACTTAGTGACTCGCTTTTGTGAATGTCTGAAATACGCTATCCACTTACCCTTCTTGTTGGAAGACTAGATTATGCTTCAAGTTCTGGTACCGATTGGTTTGAGACAGGTTCTTTTGTTGCTTCCCGGACTTTATCTGTTTGTAGCTTCTCGACTGTCTTCTGTCTCTTGTTCTTATCTATGATTGAATAATGTTACTCAATGCTCATATGGTGCTTGATTTTTGGCTTTACGAAGCTATTTATTGTCATCACCATCTATAAATACCTTTAGCATCTTACTAGTTTTCTATTTGCTCAACTAGTGTTCTATATTGTTCATCTATCAGTTAATTTATTTTTCAATATGATGCAGACAAGAGAAGTTAAACTGCTGCCCAAGTATCTACGTGGCACTTTGAAAACTCGGCGCATATGTCGGAAAAAGATTCATGACAGGATTACTGCTGTTTGGGGTAGGTATATGTTTTCTTAATTCCAGCTATTTAGTTCATTGTAGTAGATTTCCTATGTAACATGGGGTAAGACGATACTGAACTGAAGACATTCTTCTTCCTTAACCCTAATAACTGAAGACATTCTTCTTCCTTAACCCTAAGCCTAAAATCTTGGCAGCCAAGTGAGTTATGCTCAAAAGTTTCTCTTCTTATCATATTATTTGGGAAACTCCAACTCACATAACAATTTCTTTCTTTTCACCGATACATGACTCGTAAAATTGGCAGATTGAGATGCTTTATTCTTATGTTTTTGGCCATATAATTCTGGAAACTCTCTCTCTCTCTCTCTCTCTCTCTCTCTACTTGTAGATATGCTGTATATATTCCTAAATACAGGAGAGAATTCTTTTGTCTTTTCTGATTCTTATCTACGTGACTTAAGCTGTTTATACTTGCTGCATATGTAATGCAGACTATTTGATTCTAATTATGGTCATTTTATCTGCCAAGTCTCAGTGCTTTTTGGTTCTTTGCTTATGGAGGTAACTGATATCTTTCGCTTGTTGCAGCTATGATATCTGCATTGGAGAAGTCAGAAGATGATCAAAACTATCGAAGTAACTTGAAAAAAGCATTGGAAAAGCTTGGAAAAGTGTTAAGTGAAGCAGATATTCGCTTGCTAGTTGATAGCATGCTGCAGAAGAACGGTGCAGAGATGTATGTACATCCAATGGTTCATTTCCCAAAATGTTTAAATATATTTTCTCTGCTCAGTCCTTTCTTTTCCCTCTCTCTCTATGTCTACTTTCCTTTTTCCCTCCCTACCTTAATCAAGTATCATTGCAGGGCTGATAAGGAAGCAAGAAGAGAAGAGAAAATGCACATCAAGCAACTGGAGAAAAGTAAACGTGAAATTGAAAAGGCGAAGAAGAGAGCAGAGCTTGAAATTCAAAAGCAAAATCGACAAGTGGTATGTTGTTTCTGTGAATGTCGAGTAGTTCTATCATATGCTTTATGCACCTCCGTTGAAAAATAAATTTGCTTTATTACATTTTGACTGCTGCTCTAGCAACGTGACTGCCTTCTTCGATCACTTTCTTGAAACAAATTTTTATCTGCTTGATTGTTTCATTTTTCAGGAAAAAGAGCGAAAGAGGCTGCAGGAGGAGGCAGAGAAAGATGAAAAGCGTCGTGAGAAAGAAGAGCTTGAGATGCAGAGACAATTGAAGAAGGAGCAAGAGGAAGCTGACAAAGAGAAAAGGCGTCGGGAGAAGGAAGAAGCTGAACTGAAAAAGTGGAATTCCATAAGAAAACAAGCTTCAATCATGGAACGATTTCTGCAAAGAAGCAAATCTACTTCACCTGGACAGGTTGACCAGAGTTCAAGATCCATGCCTGTGTTGTCTTCTGAAATGAGTGAAAAGGGGAATGAGTCAGTAACCCAACTAATGGATACTATTCTTACATCCAGTGGCGATCTTACTGCTGATGATATCTTGAAGTAGGTTTAATGCTCTAAAACTCTCTCCATACTGTATCAGAGGAGAAGACTTGGTCATCCTAATCTTTCAGTCTTTTTGCTGATGACTATGGCTGATATGCTTTGCAGGTCGCATTTGTCTTCTTGGCATCATTTTGGTCGTGCTCTTCGCTCAAACAAAAAACAACATTGGAGCATACGTCAAAAGCCTAAAATTGAGCTATTGAAGGAACTTAAGTTAACTGATGCAAGGGAACTGGCTCATGATGATGAGTCAAGTATGGAGAAGGTTGTAAGTGAAGTGGAAGATAAGATTTCCGTGGATAGATCATCTTTTACTAATTTGGGTAGTTCTTCTCCTGGCTCTAAAAATTGCAAACGGAGAAAGCAGTTATTGCAGTTTGATAAGAGCCATAGGCCTGCTTTTTATGGTGTCTGGCCAAAGCAAAGGTATTCATCTTTACTTGATATTTGTGTCATAAAAAGTTAATCTAGTAATTTGGGTGAATCTGGAGTATCTAATGTTCCTTGCTGAACTGTCTAATAGTGCTTACTTTGTGATTGTAGCAGGCGGTTGATACTGATGCATTTAGTTCATGATGATGATTGGTATTTAAACTTGTTTTGACCTTTTTGCTTCCTGCTTCTTGAATCTTTTACCTTGTAGCTGATTAATACTTTATTATATTAGTTCTTTGCCTTTGGCATGCCCTCATTGGTCTTTGTCTTGGTGTAATAGTTGGAAATTTAATGTCAATCTGTATATTAAACCTTCTCTTTGTTATCTATGTCTTGATCTTTGACAAAGTGGCAGCACTGCTTGTCTCATGAATGATTATGTTGGATTGGTCTCATTTAAATTTTCCTGGATAAACCCAACTGATACATTTATTCCCTTGATTGTGGAACTAATTTTCTAATGCCATCTTTAGTCAAGTAGTTGGACCGCGCCAACCTTTCAAGAAGGATCCAACCTTGGATTATGACTTTGACAGTGATGAAGAATGGGAAGAGGTGCTATTTTTTATTTATTGTCAAAATGATAACTTAGGCATTTATACCAATGATTTTCTGGTGACAATGATATTCTACAGGAAGATCCTGGTGAAAGCCTCTCCGATTGTGATAAGGATGATGAAGAAAGTTTGGATGAAGGATTCTCAAAAGCTGATGAAGAAGAAGAAAGTGAAGATGGTTTTTTTGTACCTGATGGTTATCTCTCAGAAAGTGAGGTAAGGAAGATCATCAGGCAAATTTAAAACTGCAGGCTGTTGTTTTCGGTTTTCCATATTTCTATGGTTGCTAGAATGAATACATATCACAAGTTAGGATGAGCATCCAGTCTCTATCAGTTGATACTATATAGTCAACATAAATCTTTATATGTAAAATGATTTTGCCTATTGCTTTAGGGAGTACAAATTGACAGGATAGAGGCTGATACTTCTGTTGAGGGCATAAGCAGTTTGCCGAGTTGCAGTCAAAATTCAGAGAGTGAGGAGTTTTGTGTGTTGCTTCAACAGCAAAAGTACCTTAACAATTTAATGGAAAGTGCGCTTCGAAAGAATCAGCCCTTGATTGTGCTGAATGTTATGCATGAGAAGGTCCCATTGCTGGTGACAGAAGACCTAAGTGGTGCATCTAAACTGGAAAAAATCTGCTTACAATCTCTTAGTATGCGTGCATTCCCTGGTGCATCAACAATTGAGATATCAATGGAGTGCACAAATGCTAAAGATCAAGATGGTTGCCTGTCTAACAGCAAGGACAGTACCATGCCAATGTCAACTTTGAGCTGCATACAAGACTCTGACATGCCTATAGTTGTAAGTTGGAATTTGATTCTGAACTAACTAAAAGAAAGAGTTTTGCCTTACCTTTACTAATATTGCTTCCAGAGACAAACTTATCTGTCTGTAGTGGTGATTTGGTTTGCCGTTGAACATCCTTGAAGTATATGTCGTGGAAGCTTACGTTTGATATTATAAACTTATAGGTGTCCACCATTCATTCTTGCTCACAAAGTATCAACAAGGTAGTTGAATCCTTGCAACAGAAATTTCCTACTATCCCAAAGTCTCATTTAAAAAGTAAAGTTCGGGAGATATCTGATTTTGTGGACAATCATTGGCAGGTTAGTGTTATAGTTGTCAATTCAGGCATGATGAAGCTAATTATGAGCTTATTCTCATGGCCTTTTAATTGGTGTTGCATGGCATTTTCTGCGTTGAGTTACCATAATAATGAATTTTGTTTAACGGACTTATCAAAAAGAAATTCATACTTGTTACTGACTTCTTTCCTTTTTGAGCATGAAGTTAGTCTCCTGTTTCTTAGGATTTGTTGACGTCATTGTGGACTTACAATTTAGTTTTGATGTTCTGTAAAACTATGAAGTTAAACATGTGACATTCTTGCGTAAATGACCCATTTCGGGTATGAGCAATTGAGCATGTGATGCCAACATCTGAATGTTTGTTCTTCTGATTCAGGTCCGCAAAGAAATTTTGGACAAGTTTGGCATGCCAATTTCACCAGGTACAGGTCTGCTGACGGCTGATGTATTTTTGTATGTTGTCGTATGATATGAAGACTGAAGAGAAATTTTGATATTCAGTGAAGCGAGGAGGGAAGATTCAAAATATTTCCACATATTTTTCAAAGAGGTGCTTACCTCCTGCGGCCAAAACTATCAACTGTGGGGAGAACTCTCCCAAGTCGTCTCTGAAATCAGCATCTTCAGTTGAGGGGCAGCAGGTTTGGACTTCTAGTCAACCATAAGGCACAGACAGCCTTCTTTTCATGTTTGTGTTTTTCCAAGCGCCCACCATCAAGAAGTGTGGAAGTCAGGATTTTCTTAAGCCTTATGTTGTTGTAGTAGTCTGAAACGGATGAAATTTATTTGTTTATCATGTAAAAAACTGAAAATGGAAGGAACATTTACTTTTTGTACAAATTCGTTCTGAATTGTGCTTGCATTATTCTTGATGAAGAAGAAGATAGAGGGGCCAGCCAGTGCAAGTATATTATTTTCTGGGTTTTAAAAAATACGATATGTCAGACTAATCTTTGAATGGCATTTTGGAACATAGAGGTAATTTTTACCATACATAAAATTGTAGAAACAAGCTGGGGTGATGATCTTATATTTGTTGTGTGTCTGTGTGACTGACATAAAGACGATATAGATGGTGTCCTTGTTCCCCTATTTTGTTTAATTTTGCAGACATTTAGCTTTAAATGAGCTTGAAGAGTGAAAGGGGACGTTTTGTTGTTTGTATATAATCATTGTATAAATTAAATCAAATTAAGTGGGAAGGTGCGTAACTTGGGCTTAACTCAGCCCAAGGCGAAATAAGTCGTATTCTTTTTGTGGTTAAAATGGCTTCAACCCTGGGCTGCTGGGTTGTGTGAGGTTTATGAGAATTTATCTTCTCTAGTACTTTCTCATTCTATTCATTTCCCTCTACTCTCTGTTACTGTTAGTTGTCTTCCCGACTCCTACTCATCCTTCTCCTTCTCCTTCCGTTTCTTTTTCACCGGCAGCAACAGCTTGGCTTCTACTGAGCGTCATATCCAATAAATTAACATTATGTCCTCTACCCATCCCCATCCCCATCCCCAATCTCAACCCCAACCCCAAGCTGCTCACCCACCTCGTAAGTCTTCTTTATCTCTTTTTATCAAAGTATTGATTTCATCCTTCTTTCTCTCTTAATTATTACTCTTTCGTAATCATAACACTCGCTGTAAATAACTTTGCTACTACTTCACTGCGACCTGTTCCATTAAGTTTTCCACACCTACGTTAGATTGTTCATATTAGGGTTTGTGTTCTTCATAATGTAGAAGGAACTAGCATCGACGATGGTGCTCTAAAGGCCTGGTTTATTCTTGATCAAAATCAACAACCTGTTGGACCTTACACCTCCTCTGAGCTCCACGGTATTCTGTCTTATCCATTTCCCATTTCCTTCTCATATTCAATTTCAGTTCTGTTCTGTTCTGTTAGTAGTCATTTTTATGCATATTTTTCATCTCCTACATGTTTAATAACATTAAAGCTTCACCTATTGAATTTGCTTTTCATTATTCCCGTGAACAGAGCATTTCTTAAATGGGTACATCTTCGAGACCACGCTTTTATGGTCTGAAGGAAGAAACGCATGGGAGCCGTTGGCCTCATTCCCTGAATTGTTTACGTCAGGAATATCTTCTATCCCAGGTGAAGATGTGCTTCTTTTTTTTTTTTTTTTTTTCTCTATCGTGTCTCGATTGGACTAATCTTTGTTCACATGAAGAAAGATTATACGTTCCAAATGTTTTTTTATGCGCAATATCAGAAAATAATCTATATAGTGTTCATCTTTGGCAAGAGGAATCTCAGAAGATGTTATCATTTTTAGGACCCTCCGACAATGTTTCTGTGGAAAAGAAGGGATTTGGAGAGCTAGAGGTAGAGAATGTTGCCGTCCCAAATGGATATCAATCTAGCAACAAACAACAAGTTAAGCATTCTACTGCAGGTGGATTCAGTTTTCCTTACTCACCTTTTTGTCACGGCATAATTCCTGCAGCCATTTGTGGCACATGGAGTAAGTGTTTTATTCCCGAACTATTCTGTAGTGACATCCAATGATGACGAGGATGATTTTGCAAAATGGCAAAGAGAGGTCTTTGAAGCAGAGGAAGATGATAATCAACTTGCTCGCAAGTCTGGGATCGATGATAATGATAGGGCTTCATCACCACCAGATGGTGAGGAAGAATTCACAGATGATGATGGAACTATATACAAGTGGAACAGAGAAATCAGAGCATGGGTTCCTCAGGTTGTTGGAGCTTTGAAAGCTTTTAATATGCTCAACTTCTCTACGATCTAAAATTGGCTGGCCATTTGTGTTAGGAGCTTAATTGGGTATTTTCTGTTCTAGTACCATGAAATATCACGATCAACTCTTCAAATTGACCATGACTTGATGAGAATTCTTATTCTGTACGTGTGTGTCTTTTTGATCATAAGAAAGATAAGAGGGTTTCGATGTAGTTGCTCATTGTGAGCAATAGTTGTGGTGCTTTAGGGGGAGAGCATTCCTTCTGTTTGTTGCTTATTTAAGGCAAAGAGAGAAGGTGAAAATTGAACCTTCTGTATCAATATTAAGGCCTCGATGTTAGTCCTGATATATAGGAAAGGTGCTTGTATCTGCATCATTTTGTGCTTGGAATTTTGAGGATGAGAATTTGCTTACATTCTTGATTTATTTGTGCTAAAAATAATTTGAGAAATTTATTTGTTGTGAATTTCTACATGAGTGATCATGTGAGTGAATATGTAATTTCTATTTGCCATGAATGTCTAATTTCCAAATATTATGGTCCTTACTATTTTCTATCGAAGTTTTATATTCATGCATTCATACACATATATATATATGCATAAGTGAGTACATGTTTGTGTGCTTGTCTAGAAGGGTCCAAGTATGAAAATATATCTTCCTAATTAAAATTCACCCAATGTGAAGGAAAACATATCAATCACGGGTGAGCAATACGGTGTAAATGAAATGACCTTCTTGAAGGAAGAGGAGGTGTTCCCGACTGGTGTTGCTGATGCCTCAGTAAAGGAAGAGGTAAACGGTAATGAAGAATCTGTGGATGCTAAACAGAGTGGAAAGAGGAAATTGCAGGAAACACCAGCTGAAAAGAAGGTTTGCCTGTTCACTTTCTTTTTTATTGTGACCGTTGATAGAGGACATCATGCCCTGCTCTTCTATTACCATCTTTTATATTAACAGTAATTTCATTTCTGGGTTTAAATTGTTAATCTGCTGTCATTGGCTTACAGCACACAAAACATATAACACTCCTATAAAAGGGACAAACATGTTGCTTTTTAATTTAGTTCTACATTGTTTCAAGAGTATTATTGACTCTTGTTCCGGATTTGTGTTTACTAATTGATTTAATTTTTATTGCAGGAAGCTAACAAGGCTCCTGATGGTTGGTTTGAATTAAAAGTTAATACTCATGTTTATGTAACTGGATTACCTAATGATGTTACTCTTGAAGAAGTAAGGAATTGTCATGCTGTTTTCCTTTGTTAATATCCGACTTCCGAGAAACTAAAATTGGAATTGTGTTGCAGGTGGTGGAGGTCTTCTCCAAGTGTGGGATAATCAAAGAGGTAAGAGTTTATGTTATTATGCACTAAATATGTAGTAGTTCAAACAGTTTCTGAAAAGAAAGAAGCTTTCATTAGTTCTTTATCTCATCTCTTTTCGTTGTGAACGCCCTTTTTCCGTCTTTATTAATACTGTGCCTTCTTATGCAGACTCGGTGGTATTGCTGAAGTAGCTTTACTGACATATAACTGCATATGTTTAGTTTAGATGTAGATCCAAAGTTGTTACTTACCATTTTATATTAGAGCTGACTGCTTAATCTTATGGTATGAATTACTCATGAATGAAATGCTCGACATAGAACCATATGAAAATAATGAAATGGAGGGGAAAGATTGCTGATGTACTTAAGTAAACCATGATAGTGATGTTTGGATCTTTGATATTTTCAAAGGTGATTTGAAATGTGCACATATAAGAAGAAGGGCTTACACATCTGTTCTTGAGTAGCTGATGGCTTGAGTTCTTATTGAACACTCTCTTTGTTGCAAGGCCTAATATTTGTTACCTTGTCTGGTTGTCCATTTCAGTTGCTATTTCTATATAGCAGAAACCGTATTCCTCCTATTCCATTCCTCTGTTTATGGATGATGAGTTCCTTAGCATTATGAAGTCTTACCTTTTAACAAAATCAATGTGGACTTTTGAATTGCTCACATGGTGGCCATGTTGTAAACGTACAGGATCCTGAAACAAAAAAGCCTCGTGTGAAAATCTATGTTGACAAAGAGACGGGAAGAATAAAGGGTGATGCGTTAGTTACTTATTTAAAGGTAATGTTTCTGTTTCTGATTTTAGCTATGATGTGACTATCGAGATTCTTATTCTGTAATTTACTTATACCTGTTTCTAGGAACCCTCAGTTGATCTGGCTATTCAAATTTTGGATGGGACACCATTACGCCCTGGTGGCACAACCCCTATGTCCGTCAGCCAAGCAAAATTTGAGCAGAAAGGTAATAAATTTGATGATGCTTGATGCTTGCAGCTTGAGTATGTCCAAACAATCATTTATGTTTTTTGTTATCCTGAAATCAAAATATTGGTTGAAGGGCGTCCTATATTAGAGTAATGATCCTTTTTCTTCCATCAAACAGGGGATAGATTTATTCCAAAGAAAGTAGATAGCAAGAAGAAAAAGAAGCTAAAGAAAGTTGAAGAGAAGATACTTGGATGGGGTAGGTACTCGTTTAAAATTCTAAGATTCTGCAGTTTGGGTGATGACTCTGAATTATATCTTCCAACTTCTCGTCAGTTGCTGTCTTACTCATTAAATTATTGCTCATTTGAATCAAATGGCTGGTAAGGATTCATAGAAAGAAATCACTTACAGTGATATTCCTGTTTCAATCTTTTCTAACTTCAGCTTAAGACTGTGTGTGACTAAGCGGATCAGTATGTTGTTAATGAGATAGTCTTTATCAAAATGATTGAAAAGATACTCCAAATTTTCATGTAATAGACAGATGAACCGGCAAGTTTATTTGTCAAAGAATTGGGGATGGTTTTGCATATCCACCAGTTAAAGGCTAGGCTTTCTGTTGATGGACATTAAAATGGGGGACATAGGTACAGGTTGATGAGACAAACAGAAAGTTTAAGATTTCTGCTCTAATTTGGTTCCTTCTATCAAGGAATATGGTGATATTGTACTAAATCAAAACAATTCCTCTGTATTTCTAAGATTCTTACGGAGCAAAATCAAGTGAGGATGAAGGCTTCAAAATTTCATACCTTATTCTGTGTTTTGGTGTTTCCCTCGTGTAATGCCGCCTTCTGAGATGCAGATTTTATTTGGGTTGTTATGACTATTATGTTCAGTTGATATGAAGTGTTTCTTTTATGGTAACAGGGGGTCGAGATGATGCTAAGATCTCTGTTCCAACTACTGTAGTTCTTCGTAACATGTTCACTCCTGCTGAAATGAGGGTAATCCTGAATCTAATCATGATGTGGTTGTGTATTTCTCAATATGAAGATTTTGATGGCTAGTATTAAACAAGCTTTTTTATCGGTTCCCAGCATGTGTTAAGGGCATAGAATAATGGTTAAATATGTGAAATAAACATTTTTATGTTATTTACCCATTTCTGCTGTTACTGAATTCTATACTTTTTTATCCGTTTGATATAATCAGATGGTGATTTCTTGTTACTTTATTATATTTAGAGTGGTTCCTGAGACTTGTGGACCAAGGCTACTGCTTATTTTCTTCTTCTTCTTCTTCTACTTCTTATGCTATTATTATTGCTACTGCTCTTTGTTATCTTTATTAGTTTTGTGTCTTCACATTTATCTACTGATTGTCATCTGTATTTCTTGCAATAATGCAGTCGGATGAGAATTTGATTACAGAGCTGGAGCTTGATGTTAGAGAAGAATGTATGAAGCTCGGTCCCATTAATTCTGTCAAGGTAACTGATTTGAATGGCAATTGTCATCTTTCTGCGTCATCTCCAACTCCTTGCAATTGTTGGATTTAGGCTCGGTGATCTAATTGAAAACAAATTACTTAAGTTTGTAGCTGGATAATCTGCAATTAAGGATCAAATATACAAACCTAGTGCAAGACGTCAGAGCTCTGTATGTCTATATTATCTTTAGTGTGGTACCTGGGAATAACTATAATCATTCAAAAGTACGTATTGCTCTTCATTTGATGTTAAAGCTTCTTTGCAAGGACCAGAATGCATGTGTAGGTCGAGCAGTCTTATCAGTATGATTTCAGTGCACAACTCAAATAATGTATAATTGAGACATGTCGGGTGATGGAAAGTAGTGATTATTTTTTAAATACTGTACTGATTATAGAGGGGAGTTGTGGGAGATAAATCAGGTTGGAACCCTTCTATGAAAACAAAGTACGACTAGTTAAGGTTAAACTCATATACCTCAATGCTGCTTTGTTTCTTGCGAATTTAGTTGGAAAATTCTAGTGTTCAGATGCTTCAGTTATAAAGTGAAGTTAACCTATTAGTATTACACCCTGTATTTTAATGGTTCAACTAAATTTCGTTTTGTATCAACTCTTATGTTTGATTGCTTTTTCTGGTATAGGTCTATGAGAACAACCCACAAGGAGTCATTTTGATAAAATTCAAGGACAAGAAGGATGCCCAAAAGTGCATAGAGTTGATGAACGGACGATGGTAAGTTCCTTTAGTAAAGATAGTTGAGACACAGATTTTCATCTATGACATAATTAGAACTTAGTGGCAATATGTAGTACTTAATGGAGGCATTGAGATACATTAGTTGCGACATTTTTTCATCTATGACATAATTAGAACTTAGTGGCAATATGTCGTACTTAACGGAGGCGTTGAGAGATATAATGGCTTGTTTGTGCTCTCATGGAAAGAGAGGAAGAGAAGAAAAGTAATATATTTTGCAGATGATCTGAGCTGGTTGGTTTGCAACATGAAATGTTCTATGACTATCCTTAGAGCTTATGGAAATTGTAACCTTGAAAATATCGTACATAGAATTACTATTGTAAATTCACTTGTATTCGGTATTTATGATTATGAGTGTTGGTCTGGATGTGTAGGTTTGGAGGTAGGCAAATAGAGGCGAGTGAGGATGATGGAAGTATTAATTATGGGTTAATCCGGGAGGATGATGATATCCGATTGGAACAATATGCTGCAGAACTTGATGCCGACTGACTTACAAGAGAGAAAATTGAAATGTACACTTCCCCTCGTACTCTGATTCCATTTCTGCAGCCGCCAGATTTTTGTAAGATGAAACATTGTTGCGATGTATATGTATAGAGAGAGAGGTTAGAGACGCTTAGCTTCTGTTTATTAAAGGGTTTGCTGTTGTTGACAATTCCTTCCAACAATGTCAAATGTTAACGATGCAGCCATTAATTATTAATTTAGAAAGTGATTAACTATACTTCTTGAATGTGTAAATTCACGATCAACAGACAAGAAATTGAAAAGGATAATTAAAAGCAAGACGAATTCTCACAATCTGAATATGATTGTACAGACGAGTTGGAACTGGGAACAGGTTGAGGTGAGTTTAGTGAGATTGTTCTTATTTAGAGCATATTTTAAAAAAATTTAATTATTTGTTGAATTGATGGCCATTTGCTATAAATATAGGATAAAAATTCGTTGCCCATTTATTACACATATTGTAGAAAAGTCTTTTCTGCTGTGTTTGTATATATAAGAAAAGAATTTAGCGGCCATGTGTTTAAATATACATGTAGAAGAAAAAAAAGAGTTCACCTGCCATGCATGTATATATAGAAATTTTTTTTATAGCTATAGAGATTTGGTGGCCATGTATATATATATATAGGAAAAAAAATTTCTCTGTCAAGTTAAGGGTCTAGATAAAAAAGTTTGGTAGTTATGTGTGTGTATTTGTGCATGTGTGTGCAATCTTGCGTTTGTGCGCGCGCGTGTAAGTACGTGCGTGCGCGTTCGTGTGTGTCTGTATGTGAATATGAAAATCTTATGGTGACCGTGTGTTTATAGAGTGGACAAAAATTTGGTGCATATGTGTATATATATAGGAAAACAATTTTGTACCCATGTGTGTAAATTTATAGGAAAAAAGTTGAATAAAAACTCCGTGCCTATATGGGAATGTATGTAGGAAAAAAATTTTGTGAACATGTGTGTATATATAGGAATAATGTTTTATGGCCATATATGTATAACTATAGGAAAAAAGTTTGGTGATCAAATATGTATACAAATAGGAACAAAGTTTGGTGGCCATATATGTCTATATATTGCAAAAAAATTTTGGTGGCCATGCATATATATATATAGAAAAAATTTTGAGGCTATATGTGTGTGTATATATATACATATATAATTGGGATCATTCTGTGTATATATATATATATATACACATATGTATAAGTCATGTATGCATATATTGCAAAAAAGCTTCGTGACTATATGTGAATATATATATTAAAAGAAAGTTTGTTTTCCACCCTTGTGTATATATGGAAAAAAAAATTTGAGGCCATTTGTATATTTAGAAAGAAAAGAAGTTTAGTGGTCACTTATGTGTATAGATATAGAAAAAAAATTTTGGTTTCATGTATGTATATATATTGTAAAAAAGTTTCGTAGTCATGTGTCTATATATATAGGAAAAATGTTTTAATAATCATGTGTGTATATATGTAGAAAAAAGTTTGGTAACCATATGTGTCACATATGTGTGTGAATGAAGTTTTCTAGTCATGTTTGTATATTTATAGGAACAAAATTTGAAGGTCATATGTGTATAAATACATGGAAAAAATTCAGTGGCCATATGTGCCAATATATTGCAAAAAAGTTTCACAGCTATGTATGTACACTAAAAACCGTATAGGTTATTCTAATTTTACGTGGTCTCTTCTGGCATAAATAAAAATAAAAATTAATCAAAAGAAAAATAATAGATGACACTAAAATTTTGATAATACAGGTCGATACTGCTTGCCTACGTCTGCGAAGTCTTCACCCAGATTAATTCTTTCACTGAAATAAAATAGATTTACCTAAAATTTTACTGAGACGACGTCACTCAACTCTTGATACTATCTCTCAATCTCACTTCTCGTAAAAGAATTTTACTTCTAATAACGCGACCGACTCATGTTAACTTCAACAAAAAAAATTTCTTAACAATTTTATAATTGAAGAATACTAAATAAATGACTCAAATAATTAAATAAAATTTAACATAAATAAAATTTTTTGAAAAAGAGACAAAAATAACTTCTCAAATTATCTGGACGCCACTGCCGTACAATTGATTCACTGAAGAGCTGAAAGTCAATCACGGCTGCACCAACAAAATAATCAGCAACACGCCAGCAGCCAGTTCACCGACGTAGGCACATTCAGCAAGATAATCTCATCATCAACGAAGCTTCAGTTGAAGATCCACCCAAGAAGATCCACCCAAGCATGTGTAAGACCTGCACTAAACAAGCACACTGCACACTCACACCATAAACAGTAGGTCTGATATCTTTTTACCCAAGCTGCAACTTCGTATTTTTTTCAGCAGAAATATGACTCTTCTAAGACTAACATCACACACACACACATATAAACATGAGCAAGAATCTTTCCAGTCGTGTATTAATCCAACATCCAATATTAAACGCAGAAACCAACGACAAACCGCGCACCCACAAAAGCACTTACACAGCCTACTCCACGCACGCCATCAATCACTCTCTCTACTCACCACCAATCAGCCGTAGCTTAAATCCAATCACAACCCCTCAAATTAATTCTCCAACATCTTGCGCCTTTTCCCTTTTGAAAGATAGATTCAGCCAAAACAACACCTTCGTAACTCATGCACACACCAAAAATAAAGTCAAATTTTCTTCTTTTTTTCTCCCCAACACAAACCACTTGATTCACAGCTACACTGTAAAGATGGAGAGATGCACGACTAATCCACTGAAGATCCACTCACGTATTACGTGAAACAATTTTCTTAATCCTTATCTCAAAAAATCTGACAGTACACAAATGAAGCACAAACATGATAACGATAGACCACTTTATGTAATATTCTTTTTTAGATATAAGTGTAACAACTAAGTCACTTTGAGTCCAAGTCTAATTAATATCTTATATGTCCGATTAATAAATAAGATGTCAAAACAAAATAAGAAGATATATACCATATACATAGCATATACAATTAGGAAAAATATTTGGTAGCATATGTGTATATATACAGGATAAAAGTTCCGTACCCATATATGGCCACGTGTACTTGTGTGTATATGAGATAAAAGCTTGGTAGCCAAGTGTGTGTGTATAAACAAGATAAAAGCTCAGTACTCATGTATGGCCGTGTGTGTATATAAGATAAACGCTTGGTACCCATATGTGTGTGTATAAACAAGATAAAAGCTAAGTACTCATGTATGGCCATTTGTGTATTTACATAGGATAAAAGCTCGGTGCCCACGTGAGTATATTTACAGGAAAAAAATTTATCGACGTGTGTATATATATGGGAATAAAATTTGGAGACCATGTGTCTATGTATTGCAAAAAAGTTATGTGACTACGTGTTTATATACAGAGAAAAAATGTCTGGTTGCCATGTGTGTTTGTATATAGGATAAAAGTTCGATGCCCATGTGTGTGTATATATAAGAAAAAGATTTGGTTATCACACTTGTATATATATCAAAAAATTTTGGTGGTTACTTGTTTGTATATATATATATAAGATTACCATGTATCTATATATATATTGCCAAAAAATTTCGTGACCACTTATGTATATATATTGGAAAAAACTTTGTTTTCCATGAGTGTATATTTATAGAAAGCATGTGTGTGTATACATATATATATGAATAAAATTTGGTGGTCACTTGTGTGTCTATATATATATATATATACTTGCTACCAAGTATATATGTATATATTGTAACAAAGGTTTCTTGGTCTTGTATGTATATAAGAAAACGTTTTATAGTCATATGTACAGATATCTAGAAAAAAAAAGGTATAGTAGTTATGCGTATATACATATATAAGAAAAAACATTAGGAGGGCATGTGTGCATATATAGGATAAAAGTTCCGTACCGACATATTTGTATATATACAGGATAAAAGTTCGGTACTCATATGTGTGTATATATATAATATAAAAGCTTGATACTCGTGAGTGTATGTATAAAAGACAAAACCTCGGTTCCCATGTGTGGCCAAGTGTTATAGCCATACGTGTATATATACAAGATAAAAGTTCGGTACCATATGTGGCCGTGTGTGTGTATATATGATAAAAGCTTGGTATCTATATATGTATGTATATATATGTAGGAAATTTTTTTTGTGCCATATGTGTATATATATATAGAAAAAAGATTATGTGGCCATGTCTATATATATAAAGAAAGAAAATCTGATGTTTATACACGTGTATGTATATATATATATATATTTTGAGGCCATATGTGTATATATATGAAAAAAGTTTGATGGTCCCTTTTATGTATATATATATTGGAAAAAAATTTATTGTCATATATATATATCTATATGGGCCGTGTGTGTGTATAAATAGGAAAAATTTTTTGGTAACTATGCGTATGTGTGTGAAAAGTTCGGTGGCCATGTTTATACAAATATATCAGAAAAAATTATTTTGGGATTATGTATATTATACAAATAAATAGGCAAAAGATTTAATTTGTCTCCCAGAAACTTTAAAGGGACTCTTACCGTTATCTCTAAAATCATATGGATTATATGTGTGTGTATGTGTGATAAAAGTTTGGTGAGCATGTGTATATATATATATACATATATATAAAAGAAAGTTTCCGGCTACATGTGTCTCTGTATATAAAAAAAAAGGGGTAGGGACCATAGAGCTAGTGAGGCAAATAAAGGATTGGTTCAATAACTACTGACTCAGTATTTACAGGGCCCTATAGTTACTGTTGCAGCAAGGGTCTGTTCATGTTGGCCGACCAGATGTCTATAAGAGAGTAAACTGGTTGGTCTCGTAGCTATTTGGGGTGCAAGGGATTGACTTAATAACATCTAGCCTAGTATTTGACTTAGCAACATAGGAGCTAGCCTAATAGTTACGGAGGTACTACTGAGGCAATAAGGGGTCGACTCAATAGCTATTGACCCGGTATCTACAGGGTCGGATAGTGCATGGCCTCATAGGTACTATTGCAGCAAGGGGCATATCATGTAGCTATTGGGTCGGCCAACACTGACCCAATATCTACAGGGCCTAAAAGTGGCTGCTAGAGTAACAAGGGTCTGACCGGAGCCGTAAGTGGTTGGCTCTAAATCTATCGGCGTAGATACTAGCATAGTAAGGGATTGATTTGTCTTGAGGAGTAAGTGGCCAGCCCTCCAGCTAAAAGAACACCAAGGGGCTAGACTTATAAACTGCTGCAGCATACACATGTATATATATAGTGGCAAGGAGTCGGACCAGTAACTATTAGAGAGCAAGTAGCCGAACCTTGCTTCTGCAACGTGTTAGCTAGACCGTTACTTTCACAATTTCTGATTAGACAATTGCTTCTGCAGTGAAGACTGGATTGTTGCCTCTGAATGTGTAAATTGAAGACCAACAGACAAGACAGCCAAGAAATCAAGAAGGATAATTAAAAGTTGGCGTTAGAGACGAGAATCAAAGTGGATGAGAAATTGCAAGTGGTTGATTTAGATTCTAAGTACTAAAATACCTTAATTAGTAAGTGACGATTCTGCATCTTTTGAACACGTGAAGAAAATCAAGTTAGCATATTATGTATATTATTACATATATACACAAGCATACATACATACATACATACATACATACAGCCCATATTACAACAATAATTGCACGTCCTAATCCTAAACCCTCCCCCACTATCTGCACTGAACTGAACTGAAAACGAAGAAAACATCTAACGAAAACTACAAATAAAAAAGAATCACCAGGTTGGTCCAAGAGCTCAGAATTCTGATTTCATAAGCTTAATCCGTGGCTTTATATCAATGCTGTCAAAGGGCTTCACCTGCTGGACGTGTATGTAATCCCTTGTTTTAAGAACCTACACATTGATAAGCATAGATACATATTTTATCAAGTTCGATGGCTTCTGCGGCTACTCATCTGTATTTTACTGGCAAATTGCGACACTATAGGTACATAATCCATGAACCCAAAACGAAAAGGAAATCAGTTTTAGATTACATACCAACGTTTCAAAGAACATTCTTGATGCTTCCTTGCGGGTTTTACCAACTAGTAGATTGTCCACTGAAAGAACCTTCCTTTCTTGTCTAGCTTCATTGCTAAATAAGGTTTGAAGGTACTTAGCAACAGCCCTAAACAAATACCAATCATTAGAACACAATCCGCAAGTATCAATAATCAACAAAATAAATGAAAGAGCTATCGAGAAAATTAGGCAATAAGACATGGATAACTTGTATGCTATTTTTCCTTTTAGGTTGTTTATATACATCGCAAGATCCCCAATCATATCCATCTTGATACTAATGGCATCACATCCAACACATAGTTGCAACAAATTATCAGTACTTCCAGATGTATTCCCACTTTCCGGGAATCTTCTTTCAGTTGGAAAACCATCGTGAACCACATAGAAGACGCAAACCTTGTGCGGGAAGACCATCCACTATTCTCTAGAAGGCAAGTATCTTCGTGACAAGGCATGCCATCCTCACCATCTTCACCTATCTCATCGTCATCCACATTAAGGAAATCTGAAAAACAAAATTGCCAGTAGGAAAATTGATTGGGCAGATTCACCGCAAAATTTTTAAGAGCACAGCTTTTCTCAGATCAAAATCAATTTCTTTTCAACCTAAAATACAAGCATGTCATCATAGGAAAAAAGATAACTGCCTCAGGATTCAGAAGTTCTCCCAAAATACAAGGTACTGGGTTCCATTAATAAAGAGCTTACGCCAAATTTTGAGATCTTTTATAATTATGTATTACCAGCCCAAATTCTGTGAATACTTGCAGAAACACAAAACAGTCACTCCAATACCCTTGAAAGAAGTCAATATGATGTGAAAATCCTCTCTAAGTAGTTTTCTTTCTATACCATGCAAGTGAAAATACAAAAACTAGCAATGTTGGAAAAAATTGATATGAACTTTGAACTCTCTTATCCTAGCATGACCCAGAGTGCAGATCTATGACTGAATCGCATAAAGAATGAATCACATAGAATCAGTCTTAATTTGTAACATAACATACACTTATTTCCTTTGAGTTCTGTTCCATGACTCAGTAAGGGGATAGACCCATTTGGAGCACTTTCAGAATTTCACAACTCATAAAAGCAATACATACCAGCTCAAGAGATGCAAAGTTCCTAATATGTACGTAAACTTACAACTCGCTCCTAACGAAGTACTCTATTGTTAGGAAATGGAAGTTAATCGCCTTTAGAGTTATCAAACTGGTACAAAGTGAAAAGAAAGAATGCTAAACCTGTGTCATTTGCAAATCCAATGTCATGCAAATCCTGCACCATAAAACCAGTACATTTACAGCATGCTACAGAAAATACAATTTAATCAAAATAAGAAATTTATATAAAGTAATAGGTGTTAGAGTATCTCATATTGACTAAACATGAAAATATTAAAGGATTTATAAGTAGTGAGGGTCAACTATCCAAATGACTAGTTTTGGTCATTTTAGCAATAGTTGACCCAAGTCCAATTCTTGTTAATGAACTCTACCCTCTACCCATTTTAAAAATTTTAATATAATATCAGAGCAGGTTTGATCTGGATTATTAATTTCCTAATTGTCCGTCTGAATGTCCAGTCCCAGTGGCCTGATCCGGTTACCGCTGCGTTTGTTTCAAGTGACAACTGGATGTCCAATTTCAATTGCACTTGAGGGGAAGTGTTAGAGTATCCTATATTGACTAAACATGAAAATATTAAAAGGTTTATAAGCGATAAGGGCCAACAATCCAATTGACTAGTTTTAGTCATTTTGGCAATAGTTAACCCAAGCCTAATTCTTGTTAATGGACTCTATACTCTATCCATATTAAAAATTCTAATATGATATCATAGCTTTTTGGATAGTTAACTCCTACTACTTATAAACCTTTTAACATTTTTATATTTAGTCAATATGGTATACTCTAACACATGCAAAACAAGAATGCCATAATGCAGGTATTCTCATTCCACTTTGCCCTAACAATAACTTTGACCAATGACAAGGATGTGATTACAATTTACAATACTTAGAAATGCTGAAAATAAGTTCGCCAACATAACTATCATCAAGTCAGAATACTAAGTAGGCATTCAGCTCATGTTTCACAATAAATGACCATGTTTCACAATAAATGACTATATTCAAAATGACAAACCTATATTCCAAAAAGAAAGGAAGGGATTTATTTTATTTTCTCTTACAGTAGTTAAAGAATGCATAAAAACAAGATGAGACATAGGAAAACGTAAAAAGTTAAGGGGAATGTTTCTAGGGGAAAGAAAAAGAGAACTGAAAAATTTCACGTATGGCTTACTCCATGATCTCCCCCAGTAGGCTGGTTGACAAAAGTTTCCATGTCATGCTTACTCTGTTGAACTGCTACTTCACAGAGTGGATAACCTGCATTTAAAGCATCATTTCTGAAATCCCCACAAAATCCTACACCTTTAGACTCCTCGTCAAATAAATCATTACAGACTTGCTCCTTGTCATCACCCCCAACTTGTCGGTCGTCCCCGTGACCAACCCCGTAGTTGTAGGTTTCAATATCTTGTGCAATTCGTTCATCATCAAAAGTAAGATTGATGCATTCACCATTTTTCGAAAGTTCTTCAATGGAAATGTCTGCATTTTTTCCTGGTGCATAATGATCTACTAGGATGTTCACTTTTATATCAACTGCCTGATCAACTTTTCTTTCGTCCAACAAAACTTCCTCGATTGCTCTCAGTTCAATCTCAGGGGCAACAATATTTCCTTGCTGTTGGACTAGATCTTGTGCACCATCAATTGGTACATGTATCTCATTACAGACAGAGTTTGAATTATCTTTCAATAGACAAACATCATCAATAGTAGCTTTTTCTGCAAAACCATACTGACTGCTAGACTCAGCAGGCAAGCAACAATTATCTCCAGAAACAGTTTCAGATGCTTTAAACCCCTTAAAAAATTCATTTGCCGCACCAGCAACTTCAGTCTGGCATCTATCGGTTTCAATTTCAGCTATTTCCACCAAGGTTTCACAATCTGGCAATGGACACCAGGTCACTTCAGGAATAACATTCATATGTATTTGATTACCAGCAACAAAAACTCCTGATTGATGAAAACTGTGCTGGTTTGGAACTTCAGGAAACTGCCCATTAACATCATTTAGAAATAGTGAAGGTTCAGTAGCCCCCTCTTTAGTACCAACTGTCTCAAAAGAATTCTCTTTATCCTTTCCCTCTTCCAAAGAAGCAGCATATGGACAATTTTCGGAAATTATGATGCCACTAATATCAAATCCATGCAAACATCTCAATTCTGATGACAAACCTGAAAGAACAAAAATTGACACAATGGCTTCAAGCCCAAACATGAATTACAAAAAGCAATAGGTAACTTGAAAGTTAGAAGTACTAAAAACTAAAAATAGTTAAAGCTATAACCTCCCAACGTATGGAACTTATAAGGATGTTGTCTTCTCCTCACATAGGAATTTGACTTAGTTGGGGGTTAAGAAAACTATGAAGTTTACAACACACAGATAGAAGTGTTCCCACCCCCAAAAATATTAGATAATGAATCTAGTGAAGCATAATCAACATCTAAGAATCAACTCACCGCATAACAGTTGTTCACTGAATATGTCTTCTTCTAGGAACTGTCTCTGGATCATCAAGATTTCAGAGCGTGTGCAAGGAGCTTTTCTCCGTACACGACGTATGCCTTCGGTATTCGTCAATTGTTGACGTATCATACTAGATAAGGTAAAGGGAAAAAATATAATCTTTTCAGAATTCAGCAAACTAAAACTTATGACTCTACATTTCTTATATGACACCACCAAAAGAAAAGAAGGACAATGCAATCAATTAAATACCAAAAAAGGGAAGAACGAAAATTTGCTTGAAATAGTTTCCAGATAGATGTTTTTCATCTTTGTGCAAGCGCAGATCCAGTTTACTTTAAAACAGTAAAGTAAGATTAAAGAATTTAACCAGATGAAAACTAGACAAATAAGGACAGAATTAATTGAAAAGGAATAACTAACTACAGAAACTATCAATCAAAGTGCATTAGAGGACATAGGATGAACCATTTCCCCCTGCCATATGCTTAAGTGATAATGAACAGAACAGCAACGTTAATGTGTTCCAGCAAATTGCATAGTGCTTAGAGAAGACAGAAGAATAAAGCCAGAGGAAGTGGGGAACAGACACTAGTCCAAGAGATGAGTGACACTAGCACAATGCAATGAAGTGATTAGGATTTTATAGTTCATAGACAATGCAGAAACAGAAGGGAAAGGCTTCATAAGGCAAAATTGCAAAGAATCCTAATATATTGTGGGTTTCATCATGTTTGGTCCGGGCAGTTAACCTTCAAGATCTAGAAATAATGTATAAAGCTTGTAAAAAGGGAGAAAACTTGAACGTTAAGGGTTTGGCCTAATTGCAGGGAGGTAAGAGTACTTCTCCATCCTTCAGGTGCTATGAATTGGCAATATCTGTATTAGACCTTCAATTTCCATTGTACCCAACAAAAGTGTTAAATGTGAAGAAAAATGCAAGTTTAAAGCCCCATAAAAAATGCACCAACTTGCTTCAAACACTTGAGAAAGTATTCCAAGCAGATATCATGAGGCACTCAAGTGGACATAATATGTCAACCAAAAACAGATTCAATATCCAATAATAACAAGACCAAGTTAAATGAAATAAGACTTACTCGCCATGCAAGACCATCGAATCATCCATAAGCACCTTTCTCTTTACCGCACTAGGTCGAGATAAAGAATGGGCACGTTTCCTTGATGCTATTGCAGGAGCGGGTGGAGTGGGCTTCATTTTAAGCACAGAAGATCTTCTTCCAACTAGAACACGATAAAATATGCATGAAATCAGTTACAATTTTTAGTCAGCAGCCTTAAAAAGAAATACAAACAATATTAGTTCCAAAGGAAAAAGGGACGACACCTGCAATCTTTTCGAAAGTTTGTCGCAACAAAAATGAAACTAGTTGAAGTAGCAAAAAGAATGGATCTGACCTAGTATAGAAGATAACAGATCATTATCATCAGGAATGGAGTCTGGAGTTCTCTTTGACATGATATTTCCAAATGATTCAACTTCTTTTAAACTTTGAACGGATAGCATAGTCTCTGTGAAACTCCGCTTCTTTCCCAAAATTTTGGTCCCACAGCTGCTTCCACCACCACCTTCGGAGACTTCTTTGTCCAGTGTTGACTCCACAATCAATTCATCTGGTTTGTCAAGAATATTACAGGATACAGAAAGCAGCTTTTCTGGTTCAGGTATGTTAGAAGTTAAAGAATCATTCATATTTTCAAGTTCATTATTGCCAGAAATCACTTTATCTAGTTGTTCATCTATTTTCCCGATGCCTGTCTGAAATTCTCCAAGTAAATCAGGTCTTGATGTCTGAGTTTCCTTCATTTCCATACCATCCCTCACATGGCCTTCTTCACCTAGAAAGGAATAAGCATTTAGAGAACAAACTGCTATTCTTAGGGTTCTATCCCTCATAGACAATACACTTAACAGAAAATAAACAGCAATCATGTAGCTAGCCAAACAAACCTTGCACCTTGGTTGAAGTTCCAGAATTCGGAAGTGCTTGCTTATCTTTGGATGTCTCTAGAGGTGAGGACAGAGAATTTTCCAATTGCAAGGTGCGAGAAAGCACATCATCATCAACTTTGTGATAGGGATCATCAGGTTGGGACACATTTGAAGTGCATGCCAGAAGCATACTCACGCAGGTGGACTTTGTACGTTGAGCTTTTTCATGTCCATCCTGACCTTCAACATCAAGGGTACCAACCAACTCAGATGAAGAGACAGTTTCATCGCATTCCCTGTTGATTTGATGAATAGATGGAAGCATTTTAACCTTGCTGCAAACATCAACATCATGCAGCTCTTCTACCTTATTTGAAGTATCTAATGGAATAACAGTGCTCTCAGTTGGAATACATGCCATAAGTATGTTAGATGATTGCAACTCCATTTGTAGATTTCCGTGATCCATCTCCAAATGACCAGAAACATAGATGTTCTTATCAGTAGCCATGCACGTATCAACGTCACTATCTAATACATTTCCTGAGGACAAATCCTTCGAATCATTTCCATGGAGAAGATCTGACTTAATGGAAGCATTTTCCACACTCTCTACCCCGACTAATTCTATCAAATTGTGATCTTCTGATTCTAAATGGTCCTCAGAGGCCATACCCTTCTGAACAGATGACAAGTTTGGCTCTTCTAATAATCCAGGTGTAGATGGAGCCTGAGCATAGTCGACGGGTTCAGAATTTGCAGCTTCTATCTGTTTACAAGATTATATAAATTTTGTCAGACAGCACGGTAATCCTCCCCCCACACTAGAAAGTTATCAAAACAAAATTAATTCAAACCATCAACAAGATGAGATCATAAAGAGAAGATCGAAAAGATAGCGGTAACTCAATGACTTTTAGAAATCAGAACTGTGATGTCCATACTAACCTTGTTTGTAGTAGAATCTAATAGTGCCATTTCTGGGGATCCAGTCATACTATGATGAATTACATTTTGTTGTGCCAGTGGTTGAAAGGATATAAGAGGATCGGCTCTGCAATTAGACACCCAGTGAGATAACAAAGTTGAACTGTTAGCAATAATTGGAGCAAACAAATCTGTAAATCAGCATCACAATTAACCACCCACAGACACCTTATGAATCAGAAATTATTGATGTTTTCAACTCATTAACTATTTTATCATTAAGAAATGAATAATATCGCCATTAGCAATAGGAAATAAGAAAAAAATAATCCACAACCATGAAGAAAGTCAGTAAAGAGGACAAAACAATAAAGAGAAACAGCAATTAAAACAAACAAAGAAATGATGCACAGGGTTTAAAGCGCAGCTGAAACAAGCAAGCTGGCAGTCAAAGAGACAACTCAGCCAATACATGCTGCTTTTGTAGACACTTCACTAGGCCATATTGTCACCCTATCTAACAAGCATATATAAATTTTTTGCCAAAGGTGTAAAAATATAGACAGAATTAAAACCTTAATCATTCTTAATCACATTCCAAAAAATCAATTCACAAGTGTATACACACGTGCATGAATATGCACTACCACATAGAACGCACAAATAAGTAAACGTTAGAAGGTGAGCAAATTGGCAAAGGGCACATGCATGAATATGCACTAGCACACAGAACACACAAATAAGAAAACATTTAGAAGGAGAGCATATTGGTAAAAGGCACATATAGAACATACTCTGGTATTTCACCAAGCCCAGTGGTTGCAACCTTGTCAGGAAATAGGTCCTGTTAGCATATAATAAAACAGAAAAGAATTGTCACCAGTGTAGGCCTGTTGGCACACAATAAAACAGAAAAGAATTGTCAACAGTTTAACGAAATAACCCACATGCAAATGAAAATAAACAATATGTGACCTTGAGATAAGGCAGTAACAATGTAGAGTATCAGGTTTGTTAAATACAAGTAGATACAGGATCTTCAAGTTTAAACCAACTGCAAACTGGGAAATGATAGCAATGGCCAAGGCAGTCTTCCGAAATATATAATGTTGATGCAACCATGCAAATTGTAAGAAAAGGACAGCCATTTTGGTAAGAGTTGATACACGTTCCAATAATCTTGTTCCCAACCGGGGTTCAAAGAAACTCGCATGCGAGCAGGAGATACTTACCTCTTCCAGCTCTAAACCAACTTGAGAAGTGTCACCATCACCAAACCGTTCTAAGATAAATCATAAATTAAAAATCAATTAGGAAAGCATACCATCATGATATAGGCAAGTCACTACAACATACATTTAAATAAATTCACTCACCATCCAAACCAAATCTTGATGCAGAGTAAACCACATGTTCCATATTGTCTTGAAGGGTGATTTGCTCCTTTGTACTAACATGATGATCAACATAATTACTGCAGAAAAATCTTTTGTTACCATAAGATAGTAAATAGAACATCATCACCAAGTAACACAATGTTCAATTGTCGAAAAATCAAGAATGCCAAGTGAATAATCAAGGCACAATAACTAATCAATGTATAAGCCATTTGGCTACTTCAGAACCTTATCAATCCGGAAACTTACAAAGACAATAAAATGATTAGTGCATGATGGTCATTAAAGTAGACTTATAACCATATTGTTAAGTAAATAGAAAAGAATGACATACAACAAACGAGAAAATAGATAGTCTCGGTAAGATAATTTGGTTGTTTTACTAACCCCTGAAAAATATCATTATCTGGCAACTCAAAATCATCAAGATCAAAAGTCTCAGGCAAGGTGATAGAGTGATAAGGTGCAGTTGTTTCCTCAGGTGGTAAATCAACTGCATTGGATCGAAAAGCTTGCTTTATCTTTAGCAAAGCCTCACTGCAGTCATCAAAAAGGTAATTCACCTTTCTAGAGTATATCCTCACCACACCAAGCAGAAGATGGCTGGACAACCGTAGTGCTATTGGTACTTCGGGAAATAGAATTGAATCTGTTGACGAGTTAAAAAGGAAGAGGAGCGTAATGAGACAAACCAAATAATGGAAATATTGGCTCAACTGCTATAACATTGTCTTTGGTAGAGAAGTGAATAAAAGACGAGTATAAAGTAGAAACTGACCAACAGAGACACCAATGTCAGTATCAGCGACCTGGTTTTTGCGAAGTTTCCGTTCCAAGTGAGCTGCTATCCATATAGTACCCAATGGCCCTTTCTTGGCCAGTATAAATTGTGAATAAAACATTTGGTTTTTGACTCAGAAACTAAGCCACCAAGAGACTAAATTATATTTATGGAATCCACCGCGATTTACCAATAATAACAGGAACAGCTACAAGAACAAGAGCAAGTTTTAACAAGTGACGGGAAAAGCAATCTTCAAAATGCTCAAAGTAATCAGGTTTGGGAACACTAAATTCAGAAATAGCAACTGTATGCTGAGAATAGTGCCAAAAAGAAGAAGTGATCCTTACAATTGTACTCCGGAAGCTGACGATAGACGAAACAACACAATCCTAAATCGACACTCAAGAAAGAAAGGTAGCGAAAAGCAAAACTGCAAACCCTAGAATTTGAAACTGAAAGAGGGAAGAGCGAAATGGGATCTAGGGAGAAGGAAATTGAAAGTAATATTTTTTATATTTTTTATATATTATAATAATAATAACAGAGTCGTGAATTCGTGATCGTGAAGTAAATAGTAATCGTTACCGACGTCCACCGCTTGCCTTTGCTCAATTAATGTAACGAAAAGAAACGAAATAAAATAGAATATAACAGTTTATAATAAAATAAAGTGGAATGTAGTGAAAGTTATTTTGAGAAGGAAGAAAGTGTTTATAACTTAATGTAGTGAAATATTATTCGAAAGATGAATAGAATGTATAATAAATGATTATTATATTTTTAATATTAAAATAATTCTTGCAAAAAATTTAACGCTATAATTTTAAAATAGAAATTTTGTTTAATTAAAAATTTACGTACAACTATGACAAATAATTTTTTATATTTTTTATTTTAAATAATAAAAATTTCAATAAAAATTTTATTATTTTATTATTAATTGTATACAATTTATTATTAATTATATTAAAAATTATTAATTATTTAATAAATTTTATTTTATTTTATTTTATTTATTTTATTCTATGTTATTTATATTTAAAAATAATTTATTTATATATAATAATTGATATTACGGTAAGGAGAAATAATTGGTATTACGAAATATAATTAGTATTACGAAAAAAACTAATAAATATATAGAAATATGTTAGTTGTTATTAGAGTAAGGAGAAATAATTAATATTATGAAAAATTATTGAGGATATATTAGGTAGTATATATTTTGTTAGTTTACGTTCCATCCTAAACCCCCCAAATCGAAGGTTTCTTATTTTTATTGTTTAAGTTGAAATGAAATATAACATAAAACCTTCCGATTCCATCTTATTCCATCCCATTCTATTATAAAACTCTATTCCAAATAATAAAAGTGTGTTACGTTCCATCTCATTCTATTATAAAACTTTCGACCAAACAGGCACTTAATTGATAAAGGCTAAAGATAGCTTGCCAGAGTTTAAAAAGAAAATTATAGGAATGTACAAGTACTTCTAATATTATCATATTTTGAATAAAAACGGTCTCTTTGGTCTTTTACGTTCATTAACGCTGCGCATGGTTACTGTGATTCATATGTTGAGACGGAACGAAACAAGAATTTAGAGACAGAACAGAACAAAAATTGGAAATAGTGAGGTGTTTGGTTGTAACGGACAAAACAGATAAAACTGTTTACGTCTCGAAGACAGAAATATATTTGGTTGCAGTTGACAGAACATAGAAAACAGTGTCAATAACCAAAGTATCTCTGCAGTATAATATGATTGGAAAATATGTAATTCATTGATTATTTTAAAACGAATGATTTCTATTAGTATTTTTTTTAATTTTATCTATAAATAAGGAATTTGAAAAATGAAGAACGTAAAAATTTAATGAAATGAGCTAAAAAAGCGGTTGCAGTTGCTGAAAAGAGATAAAATGACTAAAAAATTCATTGATTTAATAAATTATTAATTGTTGTATAAATAATTAGAAAATATAGTTATATAAATTTAAAATTATAAATAATAAAATATTAAATTAAAATTAAATATATAAATAAAATAAATTTAGTAAATAAAATATTTCATAAAAATATTATTAGTCATATAAATTTAAAATTATAAATA
>JAOQMS010000007.1:30168546-30184469 GCA_027563885.1 Erythroxylum longipes
TAGTTAAACAATTTTAAACACTCCTAACCCATTCCAAATTACTATTTTACCCTTCCCATTGGTGAGGGGATGTTACAGTGGATCCTAGAGGGGAGGGGACTATACAAGGCTAGCTTAACAATACATAAGAGACTTTTAGCTCTCGATAGTAGAAGGATAACAAGTTAAAGCCCCATATTCTAATAACTTAGTGGAATTTTAATTGAACCTTTACTTTTTATCATGGAAACATGGCGAATCAGCCTATAATGATTTGCATTTTTTTTATATCATCTCTTTTTTCTAGGCAAATTAGAGTGGATAATATTAGTTTGAAGTGGTACTAACTTAGAAAATAGAAGATCAAAGAATTATAAGCTTAACAAAGCAAAAAGTTCCTAATCCAAGTAGTAGAAGGATAATGAGTCCTGGCCTCCTAGATACGATTAACTTAGTGGGTAAGGTTATGCTTTTTATTATGGACACCTATGAAACAACTATTTAATGATTTATATTTTTTTTAATTATCTCTCATACTTATCTTAGTGGATAATGTTAGTAGGTGAGGCATTTGTACAACCTATCCACTATAAGCCTTGAGTTATATATCTTAACAAATATAATCCTCTCTCTTTCTTTGGAAAATTCAATTAGATAATGTTAGCTTGAAGTGCAACTTAAAGTCAACTTAGAAAATAGAATATAAGAGAACTGTTGGCTTAACAACAAAATGAAAATTTTCTACTCTCAACAAAGGAAGAATATCAGGTCTAAACCCTTTCTAAATCTGATTGGTCTAATTGACTATGCTTAACTAGACCTCCACTTTTTCTTTTTTATCATAGAGACCTATTAATCACATTTCTAGTGATTTATGTTCTTTTTAGTTATTTCTCTATTTTTTATAAAAGAAATATACTAGTTAATGTTAGTTTTAAGTGGCACTCAAAACCAATTTAGAAAATAAAAGATAAGAGAATTATTAAAGATGAAAATGGACCAGGCCAAGTCAGACAATAGCTCGTATTCTGTTTGAATACTGATGGGGATTGAATCGTCTTAAAACGATATTATTTTGGTCTTATGGGTTTTTGAACCTAAAGAACAAAATGACATTCTTTTATATACTTAAATTAAAACAACATCATTTTGATGAGGGAGTTTGAGTTAAGTTAGGTCTTACAATTTGAGCTTCATATTCGCTCTCTAAGCTCAAACTCATATAGAAAATCAATCAACTTAAGCCTAATCTAGACTCAAAATCCTATCAATCTAGGCTTGAATTGTTGACTTTGAGTTAGACTAGGCTGATTTAAATTGACAACTTTAGAATTACTAAATTATTAACACACTACAAGAAAAAATAGAGTTTAAAGACACAAAAGGTGAAGTTTTTAGACGCTTTTTTGCTTCTTAAAAATAATTTTAGATACTTTATAAAGTATCAAAAAAATAGCTGTCATAAAAACTGTTTTCTAAGATTTTCTTAGACACATAGATGCGTCGAAAAAATATACATTTTTTACACATCTAAGCGTCAAAAATCTATTTCCTACGTTTGTGGTTTTTCAGGGCAATGCTATTTTAGACGCTTTATGTAAGCTTTTAGATGTTTTTCTCTGTCTATATTTTTTCACTTTTAGACAGTTTTTTAACGTCAAAAAACTTAATTTTTGAGAAAAAAATAAGCTTACAATTTGCTTTGTGCATCTTTTTTAAGATCACTCACATGCATATTATTATAATAAATTTTACAAATTAATCTAAGATATGTATCTATATATTATTATAATAAATTAACACTTTTGTTAATCAATATTATATTACACAGATTTATATAAAGAACATCATCAATGGTAGGCTTTTCTGCAAAACCATATTGACCGGTAGACTCTACAAGCAAGCTACAATTATCTCCAACGATAGTTGGAGATGCTTAAAACCCCAAAAAAAATCATTTGCTGCACCAGCAACCTCAGTCTGCCCTTTATCAGTTTCAATTTCATTTATTTCCCCCAAGGGTTCACATTCTGGCAATCGACACCCAGCTACTTCAGGAATAGCATTCATGTGTATTTGATTATCAACATAAAAAACTTTTGATTAATGCACACTGTGCTGGCTCTTTCTCCCCAAAAGAACTTCAGCAAACTGCCCGTTAACATCATTTATAATTAGTGAAGGTTCAGTAGTCCCCTCATTAGTAACAATTGTCCCAGCAGAATTCTCTTTATCCTTTTCCTCTTCCAAACAAGTAGCATATGGATCATTTTCAGAAATTATGACTCCACTCAAATCAAATGCTTTACCATGCAATCATCTCAATTTTGAAGACACACCTGAAAGAACAAATGGTTTCAATAAGCAGATGGATTTTTCAAGTGAAAGCCATACATTAATTGCCAAAAGCATCAGAAAACTTGGAAGTTAAAAGTATTAAAAAGCTAAAAACAACTATAGTTATGACCTCCCAGAGTATGGAACTTATAAGGATGTTGTCTTGTCCCACAGAATGTTGAAGATGGGAAAATCTAGCACACATAAGTTTGGTCAACTATGAAGACAAGCACACATAAGTTTCTTCCTCTCAGAACTGTCTCTGGATCATCAAGATTTCAGAGCATGTGCAAGGAGTTTTTTTCCATACGCGACGTATGCCTTCAGTATTTGTCAATTGTTGATGTATTATACTAGATAGGAAAAAGGGGGAAAATCTTTTTCAGGATTCAGCAAACTAAAACATTATGATTCTACATTTCTTATATGGCCATTTCCTCTGCCATATGATTAAGTAAAAATACACAAACACAGCAACACTAATGTGTTCCATCAAATTACATAGAGCTTGGAGAAAACAGAAGAATAAATCCAGATGAATAAACACTAGTCCCATGGATGAGTGACACTAGCACAATGTGAAGAAGTGATTAGGATTTTATAGTTCATAGACAATACAGAAACGAAAAGGAAAGGCTTTATAACACAAAATGGCAAAGAATCCTCATATATTGTGGGTTTCATCATGTATAGTCCAGACAGTTAAGTTTTTGTATCCAGATTGTAAAAACGGGGCTACCAATATTAAGAGATTGATGTAATTGCAGGGAAGTACAAATACTTATCCATCCACAAGGATCAAATCTTGAAAGGTGTAAGGAATGAGGAATCTCTGAAGAGACCTTGTATTTCTGATGTTCCCAACAAGGGACTTAAATGAGGAAAAAATAATGCAAGTGGAAAAGTCCCTATTACACTAGCACCAACTTGCTTCAATACCATGCACTTAAGCAAGTTTTCCAAGCACATTCCTTAAGTGTTACCTTCCTTAACTAAGGATCTTGTCACGGGGTGACTCACTGGAAAATCTAATTACATGATCTGCCTTTTCCCCTTATTATGATTCTTCGAACGACCTATGGTGGATTACAACAAAATCATCAAAGGGAGCTTGACACCTTGGATCTCGTTAGACAGAACTCCAATCTCTATATAATTGATTAAAATTCGATTTCCTCTTTTTATTAACTTCTAAGTCCTTAAAATAGGACTAGTATTATTACAAATATAGGAAACCTCTAACTAAGAGATAAGTTTCCTGTCTAAGAGATAAATCCCAAAATAACTAAGAGCTAACGATAAAACAAAATAACTAAACAAAACCTAAGCCATTTGATTCCATCTACTTATTAGCGTCTTTGATAAGAACGACCCATAAAGGAGTCTATAACATCACCCTCCTCTGGCAGAAAGAGCTTGTCTGCAAGCTCAAAGTTTGGATAAGTAGCCTAAAATTGTTCACGGGTCTCCCAAGTGGAATCAGCAGCGTCGGACCCTTCCTAATGCACTAGAAGTTCCCAAGTTCCACAATTTAGTTGAGCTCACAATATGGAAGCTGGGACTGGAATGACATGACCAGCTTCTACTGGAGGCAGTGGTGGAATTGAAGCGGGAGCTCTACCTTTATAAGGTTTAAGAAGGGAAACATGGAAGACATTGTGAAGCTTTGATTCAGGCGGAAGGTGGCTTGTAGGCTACTGTTCCAATGTGCTGTAAAATTGAAAATGGACCATAGAACTTTGGGGACAGCTTGTGGCGGAATGTAGAAAAAACAGAGTGCTGTCGAAATGGTTGGAGATGGAGCCAAACTAGATCCCCTACATTATAGTGCATATCCCGATGCCCGTTGTCATAGAACTCCTTCATAGGATTTTTGGCCTGCAACAATTTTCCTTGTATCTCAGCTAAAACTTGATCACAAGTAAGCAAGGCTTGATCCACCGCTGCAACTTTTGAGGATCCAGGGGTATAAGAAAGGAGTCGAGGTGGGTCATGTCCATACACAACCTTGAAAGGTGTACTCTGGAGAGTAGTATGAAATGAGGTGTTATAACAATATTCTACCTATGGAAGCCACTTAACCCAGCTCTTAGGCTTATCCTCAATAAAGCAAAGGAGATACATTTCAATGGTGCGATTGACAACTTTCGTTTGTCTGTCACTTTATGGATGATAAGCTGAAGAAAAAGCAAGCTTTGTACCACTTAAAAGAAAGAGTTCCCTCTAGAAATTACTGGTAAATACAACATCTCACTCACAAGTAATGGTTTCTGGAATCCCATGAAGACGGATAATCTGTTCTAAGAAAATCTGGGCAACTCTTGTAGCAGTATATGGGTGAGCCAAAGGAATAAAGTGGACATATTTTGAGAATCTATCCATAACAACAAAGAGAACTGTTTTTCCCCAAACTTTTGGCAACCCGTCAATAAAATCCATGGCAATATCAGCCTATATTTGAGAGGGAAGGGCTAAGGGATGAAGTAACCTAGCTGGGCTCAAATTTTCTGATTTGTGGCATTGGCAAATTAGGCAAGAGGACACATAATCGGCAATGGCAAACTTCATCCCTTTCTAATAGAAATCACGTTTGATGCGATGTAGAGTCCTTTGGATCCCTTCATGTGTACTGTCATGATAACTGGATAGTATGGAAGCAATCAATGGAGAAGAGGGCAGCAAATATATGCGATTTTTATAAAGAAGCAGCCCTTCATGAACAACCTAACAGGCATCTTTTTTCCCCTTCGAAACCTGTAAATATAGCTCTTATAAGGAAGAATCAGCAGCTATCTCCTCACAGACTACATCTAAAAGTAAAAATCGAGGGTGGCTAAGTGCATTTAACCCTTTATCATCATTGGAACATATAGATAGAGCATTGGCAGCCCGGTTTAAATAACCAGCGCGATATTTAACCATAAAATCAAACCCCAAAAGCTTGCTAATCCAGTGTTGTTGTGGAGAAGTGGTGATACGTTGCTCTCATAGAAACTTCAAGCTATAATGATCAATGAGGATAAGAAAAGCTTTTCCCCATAAATAAGGTCACCAGTGTTGCACTGCTTTGGCCAATCCGATCAATTCCCTTTAATAGGAAGCCAGTTTATAGTGCCTTTCAGCTAATTGGCGACTGAAAAATGCAATAAGGTGGTTGTTTTGTTAAAGAACAACCCCTATTTCCCCTCCAGAAGCATCGCATTCAACAACGAACAACTGCTTAAAATCTGGTAATTGCAAAATTGGAGCAGCAACTAAGGCTTGCTTCAGTTTGTCAAAAGAGAGCTCAGCAGCCTCATCCCAATGGAAGGAGTTCCTGCTTAACATGCTAGTTAGTGGTGCTACCAACTGCCCATACTCCTTAATGAATTTGCGGTAATAACTAACCAGCCCTAAGAAGCATCGCAAAGCTGTCATTGAGTTAGGTTTGGGCCATTCGGAGATGGCTTGAATTTATGTTGGATCAACTATTACACCTGTAGCAGAGATAATATGCATAAGGTATGCAACCTATGTCTCCCCTAAGGCACATTTAGACTTTTTCAAGTACAGATGGTGAGCTCGCAATAAGTCAAAAGTAACACACAAATGTATCAAGTGGTTTTCCCAAGAATTGTTGTAAATTAAGACATCATCAAAGAAGACCAATATAAACTTACATCAATGAGGACGAAATACCTCATTCATAAGTGCTTGAAATATAAAAGGGGCGTTGGACAAACCAAAGGGCATAACCAAGAACTCGAAGTGCCCGTGATGTGTCCTAAAAGCTATCTTTTCTACATCTGAATCATGCATCCTCACTTGATGGTACCCAAATTTTAGATCCAATTTAGTGAAGTACTTAGACCCATGCAATTCATCAAGTAGCTCATCTACAACTAGTATGGGAAATTTATCTTTGATTGTTTTAGTATTGAGCTCACGGTAGTCTACGCAAAACCGCCAAGTTCTACCATGCTTCTTGACCAATAGAACTGGTGAAGAGAAAGGAGATTTGCTTGGTCTGATGATCCCTTGTTGAAGCATCTCAGCACAATGCCTTTCAATTTTGTCCTTCTATAAATATGGATATCGATAAGGCCTGACTACCACTGGTTCCGATTCAGGCTGTAAACAGATTCGGTGGTCATAATTTCTAAGAGGAGGCAGTCCAGACAGTTCCTGGAAGAGATCAGTAAACTCAACAAGGAATTGCTCTAATTCCTTCTGATGAGAAAGGGGTTCCTTAAGCATCAAAAGCTGCTGGTTATGGTGGTGTTGCAGTCCTTGTAAAACAACTCTATTCCTAAGAAACGTGAAATTCATAGTCAAGGAAACAAAATCCCGAAGGATGGGTCCAAGAGTTTGCAACCATTTTATTCCTAATACCTTATCAAAACCAGTCAGGGAAAGAACAAAAAAATCAGTAGTAAACTCATTATCATTAAGTGAAAAGGTTACCAACCTTACAAATTCCTACACTGTAGACACTTTCTCCATTTTCCATTGAGACACCTGCCTTTATTTTAGGCTGGTCTTTGATTCCAAGGCAATTTGCAGTAGTTAAACTGATGAAATTGTGCGTACTTCTTAAATCTACCAAACCCTGTAAATGTCGATTATTCAAAACAGCCTTTACTTGCATGGTTCGTTCCCCTTTTTGACCTTTAATTGCATGTAAAGATATTTCAGGTTCCCCAACGTTAGTGGCTGCTTGTTCTATCCCATCTAAATGCTCCAATTCAAGCCAAAAAAGCTTTTTACATTGATGAACAGTGGAGTACGTCTCATCACAGTTGTAACATAGGCCTTTCGCCCTTCTTTCTGCCATCTTTATTCTTGATAACTTCTTAATGAAAGGCTTGTTTAAAGGCTTACCCTCTATTGTCCCTCCACTAGCAGTAATGGTTGTACCTTTCGACAGTGTAGTTACCACTGACTTGCTAGATTTATTGCTTAGCCATGCTCCTTTCTTAATCTCTACTTCTTTCAGGGCACAATGCTTGGACTCAAAAGCTCTTGCCAAATTCATTACGTGAGCCAAATCAGGCAGGGTAGCAAGCTCCACATCCAATCGAATTGAATCTGCAAGTCCTGCAGTAAACAAACTCACATGTTGATCTACCCTGGACAAATCTGTTAGGTCTTGCCAATTTTTCTTGAAATTGGC
The DNA here is from genome assembly GCA_027563885.1 of Erythroxylum longipes. NCBI lineage: Eukaryota > Viridiplantae > Streptophyta > Magnoliopsida > Malpighiales > Erythroxylaceae > Erythroxylum > Erythroxylum longipes. The sequence goes on from JAOQMS010000007.1 coordinate 30,176,015, forward strand.
TTTAATAATCCTCAACCGATCCAATCTGTTTCAGGTTAACCAATTCCCCTAACGAATTGTTTCCAGCTGGTGGGCCAAACCTTAGAGAACAGTAATTCTTGAATCCAATCCAGTTGATTGTGGGTTGTTCAAATTCCAATTGGTGGTACCACTTATTCCCCTCTTGTGTATGTTGATTGGTGAAGAATTTCTCACAGCGATGCAACCAGATTATATGATCTTTAGATTCGTTGAAAGTTGGAAAATCTAACTTGGTGCATCAGGGAATGATTGTGGTACCTTGTTGTGGCGTTATACCTTTTGATTGATTTTCTACATGAAGGGCTTTGGCCGGCTATTCTTGCAGTTTGTTGTAACTTATAGTTCCTTCTGACTCAGTTCGATGGCCATAATTCAACCCGGCTAATACCTCCTTGAATTGCAACGACAATTCTTACATTTGACTGCCTAATCGTCGTTCAATCTCAGCAGTCCCTGCTTCGTTTGCAGCTAAGGCCTCCTGTATCATCAAACGTAAATCTTCCTTCGTTGTAGAGTCGCCCATTGTGTTGGGCTCTGATATCAATTTGTTACCTTCCCTAACCAAAGATCTTGTCATTAGGCGACTCACTAGAAAATCTAATTCCAGGATCTACCTCTTCCCCTTATTATGATGCTTCAAACGACCTATGCTGGATTACAACAAACTCATCAAAGGGAGCTTGACACCTTGATCCTGGAATTAAACATCAAAGGTACTAACCAAATCAGATGGAGAGACAGTTTCATCACATACCCTGTTTATTTGATGAATTGATGGAAGCATTTGGACATTGCTGCAAACACCAACATCATGCGGCTCTTCTACCTTGTCTGGACCATCTAACGAAATAACAGTGTCATCAGTTGAAATAAGTTATATGGGAATTGTAGATGACTGTAATTCCATTCGTAGATCTGAGTGATTCATCTCCAAATGAACAGAAACATACTAACAGCAGCCACGCACTTGCCAGCATCACCATCTAAAATGTTTATTGAATACAAAACGACAAATCCTTTGCATCATTTCCATGAAGGAGATCTGACTTAACGACAGTAGTTTTTGCACTCTTTACGCCAAATAATTATGTCAAATTGTGATCTTCTTATTCTAAATGATCCTCGGAGGCCAAACCCTTCTAAATAGATGACAAGTTTGGCTCTTCTAATAATCCAGGTGTAGATGGAGCCTGAGCATAATCAACAGGTTCAGAATTCACAGCTTCTATCTGTTTATAAGATTATATCAATTTCATCAGACAGTATAGTAATCCTCCTCCGTTGCTAGAAATTTATCAAAACAACATTAATTCAAACCATTAACAAGATGAGATCAGAAGTGAAGATCGAATAGAGCGGTAAATAATAACTTTTACAAATCAGAACTATGATGTCCATACTAACCTTGCTTATAGTACAGTTTAATAGTACCATTTCTACAGATCCAATCATACTATCATGAGTTGCATTTTGTTGTTCCGCTGGTTCCAAAGATAAATGAGGATCAGCTCTACAAACAAACACCCAAGGAGTTCATAAAGTTTCACTGTTAGTAATAGTTAGAGCAAACAAATCTCCAAATCGGCATCCCAATTAACCACCCAAAGACAATTTTTTTTCCTTCATGCATTGAACGGTTGTGAATTCTGGACTTCTCCTTTTTATTTTCCTAAAAATGATGGCAGTAAGAAATCTAGGTTCTAATGATTCAACAACAATCCAATATAAAAAACAAATACCTTACATAAATTAAAATTGATTGAGCGGCACCTCAAATTATGTTTATTTACGCTGCAAAATACATCGATCAACTGAGTGGCTAGCCATGGAGAAGCCCGATTGAAGAAGAGCGACAGATTGTCTTGAAGATTGAAAGTATTTTGTCAAAGAATGATGAACAATAAGAGATTGGAAGGGGGTGAGAGAAGGTGAGAGGCAAGTATATGCCATAGTTATAGAGGAATCAAAAAGAAGAAGTTAAGGTAAGGAGAAGATGAGCAGCTGTAACTCAACTATTTTTTTAAATATTAATTACTTGCTTTTGGCACTTTTTTATCCCGCCTAAAGCAAGTATTTTAGAAGTTTTAGACTCTTTTTTGGTATTTTTTTAGACAAATTTTGTTGTCTTAAATAATTGTCTAAAAACTCCACCAATTTTTAGATTATTTAAGACAATTATTAGATGTGTCTAGGCATAAGCATATAAAACCTCCTTATTTTGGTGTAGTGACATGACAAAAAGTTTTCACTTTCGATAGTGGAATGGTAGCGAGTTTGAGCCTTTTAGATTTGATTGAACTAGTGGATTAAAATTAATTGAACCATCACTTTTTATTATGGACACCTACCAAACATGCCTCTCCACATAGGCCAATGAAGAACACAAAAGTGAAAAATCAAGATTGTAGTAAAGGTACACAAGTATGGCAAATGAAAAAGGAAATAATTGCTAAGATAATAAAGCATAGAAAATTTCATACTACCTGAGCGAATATAGCCTTCAATTATAGAAAGAATTCATTTAAACCAAATTTTTAATGCAACTGAGAGAAGTAAACAACATACCAAAAAAGATTCTAAGTTGGGAAACAAGTGTCACATCCAAATGGATTTTAAGATTATAGTTTACCCTCTCTCTTTTTGCTTTTTAAAGTGTGTCTGATGTTCATTCAAGAATTTATGCTTCCTTTCTATTAAATTATTTTCCATTTTAAAAGCTTAAAACTCGTTATGACACTAACTAAAAAAACAAAGTTAGAAAGTAATAACTATATTCACTCCATAATGTTATTGTTTAGAGTCCTATGATATATGTAAGGGCTTGTTTAACTCTTAAATAATGCCATACAGATGTTGATGTTCTGTAAGTCATTTTTTTTCTTTGAAATTCATATTCACCCAAAAACTTATGCAAGTTTTGAGATATATTGATATTGGGGACCCTTCAGAAAATGTAGAAATTGACAATGAAGATGAAAGACTAAAGAAGAGGGAGCTAGATATGGCAATATAATTTGTGTTATAGAATGCCAATTATTACATGCTTAGATTGACATAGTTTTATAAATTTAGGGTTTCACCAAAGACTTATGAGAACAATGAAGATAAATCAACACTAATGAAAATCTAAAATGATTTCCAAGTTATAGGAGGTTGAAAATTGTTAAACTCGTTAAAATTTAACTAGTCTTTCACTTTGTTTCAATTTATGACCTAGTGATTTGAATAATCCTTAACCTTTATGAATAAGTTATTTGTTTTCTAGTTAATGACCACATTAATAGGCATATAAAATGTGGGCTTCAATTTATTTTGCTTCTTCATGTAAGGCTATATATATAGCCACATCAATTGTTTAATGAAGCAAGTTCTTCTTCTAACCATTATCTTAACATATATAATTCTTAATAAATGGTATCATAGCCACAACACAGGGATTTGATTGAAATATAATGAGCAACAATCTTCTATAATGTTCGATGGTGAAAATATGGCCACTAAGAATAGATTTCTGCTAATAACAATTTGATGGGTATTATGGTCACTATTGCAGGCTTATGGATAATTTGACATGACTGAAAGAATATTAAAGTATAATAGAAGATGGGATTCTTATAGCAATAGGAATAATTAAATTTAATGAAGCATAAAATAAGTCAATTTATGATATATTATTAAAAAGTGTGAAGGCAAAGAATCTCTTCCAATTTATAAGTAGACCAATTTTGGAAACCATTTTGATCAAAGATACAAATAAAAGCATTTGGGAATCTTTAAAGCAAAGGTATTAGAGGATAATATAAATGCTAAGAGCATTACGCTTTTTAAAAGGAGTTTAAGATGTTAAACAATGAGGAGGAGATTTGTAAATGAGTGCTTTGCTTGCATTCGTAACATAGTCAACAAGTTAAAAGTTAATAAACCAATAATGGATGAAGTAGTCACCATTAATAAAATACTGAGATTTATGACATCTAAGCGAGCATTGAAGATTAATTAGAGAGTCTTCAAGAAAGAGAGTATAAGGTCTTAAAGGAATGCAAGGTGAGGAAAAGGTGAAGGCAAATGTAATTTTGACTGGTTTACTTTTGAATGTTATTACTACCATAAGCTTGAACAATTTCAACCAAACTAAAGTTGTGAAGACATGTTGTTGGTGAATTATATGAATGATAAAGAAGTCAAAAAAAAAGGCACCATGGTTTTGAGACTGAATGTAATAATCATATGTATAGCAAATATGAGCATTTGTTTCTTTGATCTTGATGAAAATTTTAAGGAGAAGATGAAATTAGGAGATAATTCAAGTATGAATATGATTATAAAAGGTAATGTGCGAATGTTGGTAATTGGTATTATATTAATCATTATTGATGTATTTTATATTTCAATATTAAAAAATTAGCTTACAAATTATTGGTAATATAGTTGAGAAAGGACATAAATCCTTATGCAACAAGGAGCCTGCAAAATTTATCATCCTGAAAACGGAATAACTATAAAGATTGAATTATTATCAAATAGAAGGAATCTTACTTTAATTCAACTTGATTTTAGTGCATATACATCATTTAAGTTTCAAAGGTTTGATTATTCTTAAGGAAAAAAAGAAATGGTGAGAGGACTATCATGTCTTGACATTTCATCATAAGCATATGAAGATTGCCTAATGGACAAACAAAAAAAAGTCAATTTCCATAAGAAAGTACACAGAGAGCATCTCAAATTATTGAATCGATACATGTTGATGTATATAGACCAATAAGCCTTACATCTAATAATGCCTAAAGGTATATGATCATTATCATTAATTGACTATAGTCGTAAAGTTAAGGTTTACTTTTTGGTTGAGAAATCATAACCATTTGTCATTTTAAAAAAATAAAAAATCGAGTTGAAAAAGAGAGTGGTTCAGCTATAAAAGGTCCTCATATTGATCGTTGGGTGAGTTCACATCACTTAAATTCACTAACTTCCCAAGACAACTAATAATTAGCATACATTCCTTAATAAAATTGTTGTAACATTAGGAAAGAATTAAACAATCATGAATATGATCTAGAGTAAAATTTCAACAAAGAAAATTTCTAAAATATTATAGCTTGAAGTTGTTGATTCAACATTTCATATTCTTAATAGGGGTCCAATTCTTAAAGCGAAGAACAAAACTTCAGAAGAAGCTGGAGGATATTCAGACCATCAGTGGCCTACTTCAAAGTGTTTGGGTATATATATATATCTCATGTTCATATTCATGATATATAGCGAAAAGATAAAGCTTGATGACAAGAGTGTAAGATGTGTTTTCTTTAGAGTAAAAAAGGAGTCAAAATCATACAAATTGTATGATCCTCTCTTATAGAAGACCATAGTAAGTAGAGACGTTATATTTGAAGAAGACAACTAGGATTGAGTCAAAAATTGTAAGGAAGACATTTTGCTTGAGTTAAAGTAGGGAAACAACAACAAAAACTGCAGTTAGTCAATACAGAGACGAAAGTAAAATTATTGAACATGGCAATACTGAGGAAAGACAAGTTGATGGATTAAAAGAAAAAATTCATCCATCTAAAGCAAAAAGGCCTCATTTGAATCTTATGAACATGGGATGAGAAAGCAACCAACTTGGATGAGATAATATGAAATTGGGGAAATTTTATCATAAGGAAGAAGATACAATAAATTTAGTCATATTTTTTCAAAAATGATCTAATTATATTTGAAGTGACATGAAAAAGATGTAATGTGGAGAACAACAAAGGATACAAAGATCATAATTATAAAGAAAACGATATTTGGAAATTGGCGAATTTGCTTATTAGAGCAAAGAAGGTTAGTAGGAAATGGATGCACAAGAAAAAACTTAATGAAAATGATGAGGTGGAGAAGTACACAATGTATTTAGTTGCAAAGATAATATGGTATAGACTACATTGAAGTTTTTGCCACTATAGCACAACTAAAAACAATTCAATCAGTAATTTCTCTTAACGTTAAAAAAAAGCTAGACAATCTTTTAGCTAAATGAAAATATAACTTTTCTTTATGGAGAATTTATTAAAGAGGTTTTTGTCAAGCAACCTATTGGTTATGAAAAAAAGGTGTTAAAGATAAAGTGTAAAAGTTAAAGAAAGCTTAATAAAATAGGTTTCGTAAGCTTGTTATAGTCAAATAAAATCACATTTTACTACATACAGTTTTAAGTGGTGCCCTTATGAGCATATTTTGTTTGTCACAAGAAAAAGAAAAAGGTAAAATTTTAATTTTTTTTTATCTTTGTATTTATGACTAGATTTTTATGGGCAACGATGAGCATATGTTTGTTAAATTTAAAAATTTTATAATGCAAGATTTTGACATGAAAAATCTTGGGAAAATGAGATGTTTTCTTAACATATAAGTTTTACAAATCCAACGGAGTATTTTTTTAATTTTCCAAAGGAGATATTCTTAGGAATTATTAGAAAGGTTTGATATGGATAGGTTTATAATCTAATTTTTTTTCAAGTTGTAAAATTATGTGAAAGGAATAAGGGTGAATAGTAGTTGTTACAAGAAAATAACGCAGTCTAATGTGTCTAATTGAGCATAATATTATATTTGTCATAAGTCTTTTACATAGGTATATGGAGCATCCCACATAGCTTCATCTCCAAACTGTCAAGACAGTATTGAGATATTTAAAAAGAAAATTTTGACTTTCATATATTTTAAAAAAGGGAGGAGTTGAGGAGTTAGTTGCTTATATAAACGATGATTATATTAAAGATTTGGATGGTATAAATGCATTAAGTTATATTTTTCTAATAAATTTAAGAATTGTTTCTTATTCATCAAAGAAACAACTAATAGTCACCTTATCTGCCATTGAAGCTGAGTTTACTACAATAGTTTCATATGTTTGTTAGATAGTTTGGTTAAATAGGATTTTAGAGTGTTTTACTCATGTTTAAAGTGGTGGCATAATTATTTTTATGAAAATAGTAACTTTCAAAGAATCTTGTGTTACATAGTTGAAGAAAGCATATAGATTAAGGGTTTAGGTCTGGTCCAATTTTTTTTCAAGCTCAAGATTGCTTAATGGTCTAATTGAACATTAGATCAAGCCTGATATGCCTTAAATATTCTAAAGCTCAATCAAGTCAGTTTAAACTCGAAAGCTTGACACTTTTTAAGATTCATGTTTGAACAAAATTCATTATTTATGCAATCACCTTGTTCTTCCTTGTATTAAAAGTGAGAAGACAAGGAAGAACAAGGTGATTGCATAAATAAGAGTGAGAAGACAAGGAAGAACAAGGTGATTGCATAAATAAGACATATAATTCAAACATAAATCTTAAAAGAGTTGGACTTTTGGGTCTAACCTAACTCGATCGAGATTTGAATTTTCGTTCTTGTTGTCCTCATTTATTATTAAGAAAATATCATTGTTTTGTTTAATCATATATAACTTGGGTTCAAGTTTCAAGTTAGACCAATTTGTAGAACTTAATCTTAGTTTCAACTTGACTTTTTATTTTTTAAAAATCGTGACTTAATTGAATCAAACTTAGACCTTTTTCCTATTACTAATTATTGGTGTCAAATTTCACTTTTTTTCATAAACTTATCAAGAATGGAGTTATAAAGCTTATCCATGATCAAGATTGAATTGCAAACATAATAACCAAGTTATTAAATTTCATTTGTTGTGAAGTTTAGAGCTTTATCAATGTATGTAGTTATATAAATAGAAATTGAATAAAATTTATTTTTAACTTAAAGAAGGATGTAGTTGTTATAATTGAACTAACTTGCTTCAATGATTTTCTTATTCCTTTCTTTCTTAATCAACTACATGTTAATAGGAATGTTAAAAAATGTGAGTTACACATTTTTTAATTGTTATCATAAAATTATATATGACTACATCAATTATTGAATAAAGCAAGTCCTTCATTTTACTGTTATTTTAATGTATAGAATTCTCAACAAAAATATCAATATACTCAATAATGAGAACTTGTTTTGACTATAGTGAAACTAAAAAAGAAAAAGAAGAGATTAGTAGAGAGTGAGATTAGGAGAAAGAAGAAGATTGCTTCGGGTAATAGGAAAAATAACAACATTCTATTAGAAGTTCTGTTAAGACAAGAGATTTGGAGAAATTCAGAAGTATGTAGCTTTAAAAGTAAAAAAATCAAGACTAACATAAAATGATTACAAAATAAAATATATTTATATAATAAATAAAATAAAAATATATAAATATAAATACAATTACAAATATAAATATAAATTAAGAACAATAAAAGATACATATTAAAAAAATAATAAAGGATAATAATAATAATAATAATAATAATAAATAAATAAATAAATAAATAAATAAATAAACAAATAGCTAAATACAAATAAATAAAAATAAAAAAGTAATAAAATAAATAATCCA
>JAOQMS010000007.1:30188045-30200413 GCA_027563885.1 Erythroxylum longipes
GTAACAGGCTGAGAATGCGTGAGTCAGTGAGGTGAGTGAGGGGTATGGGTTGTCCAAAAACAAACAAAAGCTATTCCTCACAGCGTCGAATACGTAAAGACAGGGGGGCGTCTTTGCCTATTCCTCAAATGTGAGGATTGCGTATTCATGGGCAATCTCATTCCGTGGACAAAAACCTAACCAAACGCGGGAATATATAATAACTAAGAATAGGAGGGTAGGTCGTGAGTTATTAATCCTACTCTCAATGCATTAGATCAATTACATACCTACAGGGGAAAAGAGCAAGGAACAAGAAAAACTCCAATAAAAGCTCGTATATCCACCAAAACACAATGACTCGTTAGAATATTCACAGTTTTGAACTTGTAAGACTACCGCCATGTTCCACATCAGGAATATAAAACAAAATAAAAAAGCCAAAAGATCTAAAACATTAACCTTTAAGCTTCACTCAAATACTCAACTTTCTGGAAAGAGAGAACTCAGAGATATAAACTCAAACTCATATTCATATTACTAGTTCTTTTCAAAGTCTAAAACGTGTTTAAAAATGAAGAGAAGTCTTGCTTTTATAGGCAAAGCAAATGATACAAAGGTAAATCTACCTAAGAATATACTCATTAACTCCGTCTATTAGAGGACTGACATTCTTTGAAATTCAAATCTAGTAGTAGCCTAACCATAATAAATACGCTTCCAGATCATCTTATTTTTTGGTTTTTTTCCTTTTCTCTTTTTTTAAGGCAGTAAATGAGATGCCCTACAATTTCTTTTGCTACAGACATAGCACTCTGAACACAATTTTGTCCTTTCTTATTATGTTGGAAAATTATTAATTATATTTTTCAATTTTTCAATAATTTATCGGTTAAGTTACATAATTTGATCCAGATAAGGGTAATAAAGTGGTCCAATAAATTATTTAAATCAACGGGTTGAAATATAGAAAAAAAAGATCCTGATTAATATAGACCGGACCCATATCGAGCTTGTGATGGGAACCCAATATAGAAGTTATATATAAAGGTTAAGATCTCCTGCAGTTGCTCATATCATTCGTAAGCATACGGATCCACTGACTTGTTAAAAGTGCTTGTGTATTGAAAAAACTGTAGGAAGATGTTAACTACGTGTCGGTGAACGTTTTTCATGAAGTTCTTAGTAGATTGGAACTTGTTTTGGCCACAAAAACGACTTCGGAAGTTAAGATAGAACCAAAATCAGGTATTCTGCATTTGTTTCGTTTTTAACCCTTTCATAAACAATCTGGGACACGTAATAAGGTCTATGATACATGTAACACATGGTATCAGAGCGGTTACGTGATCGGGTTGCCAAAAATAAAGGTTTTTCGGTTTTCATCTATTATGGTTTTCATCAATTTTTGATTCGTTTTTTGATTTTTTTTGCGTATATGATTACGTGAAGTCAAACGCATCTGGCAAACGTCGTTACGCGTGACCCCCCTTGCCACGTGCGGGCATGACGCCTGTTGAAGTCAGCGGACAGCGTTGTGTTAACGTTAGCACTACAGTGCTACTAACGTCAGCACCAAAAATTAAAAAAAAGAAAAATTTCAGAATTCTCATAAAGTTGCTTTGGGTCCTTTTGGGTCAGTTTCCAGGTCGGGGGAATTTTTAAAGTTTTTTTCACATTTTTTGAATTTTACGTTAGTAATTGGATTCCAGAAAAGGTTTTAAAGCTTTTGTAAATTAATTTTGAGTGCATTTTCATACTTCGAATTACACTTAAGGTTTCATATCTTGTGTGGTAGGTTCGGTATTTAGGAAAGTGTGAAAGTCACTCTTATTGAGAATTTTTTAAATAAAAGTCTCAAATAAAGTTTAAAGACAATATTTTCAGTACCAGTATGTGATTATTTGATTGTGCATTTGGTTTTTTGCATTCATAGTTGATTTTCACATATATTATGCCCATATAGAATGTGAGGATGATATAAAGATGTATACTTATGTTTGTGGACTTTCTAGGATATTGATGAGGATGTAGTTACCAAAGTGACTTTCTAAGTCAGTATTTTGGATTGTCCGACTCACATGTTGGGGATATCTCTAGCCTTATGTTTGGTTATTCTGTTCAAAGGTGTTGGCCTTACATAGGGTTTTGAGATGAACATAAAGGCATTATATGGAGGCAAGTCGTTGCTTAAATGATTTATTCACCTAAAGGTGATAGTGTCATGAGAGTTGATGGTTTGTACTCTAATTGCCTTTTATGTGGAGGTCTAATTGTATATATTATGTATTTAGCTCAAAGGTGTTTTATAATATGTTTAATCGAATTCTCAGTATAGATACTACTTTAATTTTTTAAGTATTGTTTTCATCATGCATTTATAATGATCTTTACACTGTCTTTTCTATCTTGCAGTCACCTTTTATGTAAACAACAATGTTGTTACGATTGAGGCCTTAAATGGTTTCAATTTCAAGAAGTGGAAGAAGGATGTTGAGTTTGCCATGGAGATAACTGACATCAATATGGTGATGCATATCGAGAGACCTTCTCTATTTACTAATATCATCTCATAAGCTAATAAAGCAGCTATGGCAATCTAGGAATGGTCAAATAGGTTGTGCTACCAGATCATCTGCTAAGTGGATTACCGGATACGATCATAGTAAAAGAGTTTATAAATAATATTTCCCAAAGGTACAAGGTATCTTCTCATGCTGAGCAGAGCACCTTAATTAAAGGGCTATTCTCTATGAGGTATACAGGAGAAAGAGGCATAAGAGAGTACATTATCAGGATAGTTCACCTTCAAAGTAAGCTGAAGGCACTTAATGTACCTATTCCTGACACGTTTATAGTGCATCAGGCACTTAATACTCTCCTACAAAAGTTTGAGATGTTGGCGATGTCTTACATCTCTTAGGATGAGGCTTGGGACATCAATGCCTTGATTTCCCGGTGTGCTGCAACTGAGGAGAAGATTAAGAATTTTCCTCATACAGCCCTGTATGCATTGATAGAAATGTTTACAACACGTTTTATACATCATCTTTTAGACAAAACTTCATCTTTGTATCAATTTTGGATAAAGAGGGCTATCGTTTTGTATTTGATACTTAGGTTGTAAACATTTCTATCAATGCAAGACATATCGGAACTACCTTCTTATCCTACGAATTATATAGAATATGTCTTACTACTAATGAAATGTATGTCTCTTCTTATGTTGTCGAACCTGTTACTTAAAAGAGAGCCTTCATAAAGAAAATATCGCACATGTTGTTTGTCTTGGCCATATTTCCAGGGAAAGGGTTTAGAGACTGATAAAGGATAACATTTTCCAACTTTGGGCTTCAATAATCTGGAAATATGTATCGATTGTTGTAGGAGTAAGTTGACCAAGATAAAAAAAAGGGTCAATTCATGCTTTTGGTTTATTAGACCTCATACATACAAAAGTTAGTGGTCTCTATATAGTCATGTTGTACAATGCTAGATATTTTTTTACGTTTATAGATGATTATTCCCACTATGACTATGTGTTCTTGCTTAAGAAAAAGTCTAAAGTTTTTGATAAGTTCAAGATCTTTAAGACTGATGTTGAGAACCAGTTGGGAAAGTAAATAAAGATTGTCGGATCTAACAGGGGAGGAAAATATTATAATAGACTTAGGGTTGCAAGACAAGAAAATGGTCTATTTTCCAGTTATTTGGAAACAATTGGAATAGTGACTCAGTTCAATATATTAGGTAGTCCTGAGCAAAATGGTGTGACCAAAAGGCGAAATTGACCTTAAAGGACATGATGAGGGCAATACAGAGTAGGACTAACCTATTTGAATACCTTTGGAGCGAAGTCAGCAAGACGACATTGTATATCTTGAATAGAGTCCCAAGTAAGTCAGTACCAAAGACGCCTTTTGAACTTTAGGTTAGAAGGAAACCAAGTCTTGCACACATTCGTGTGTGGGGCTGCCCTGCTAAGGTAAGGTTATATGATCTTTATGAGAGAAAATTACAACCTCGTTCTATTCATTGCTATTTGTTAGGTTATCCTGACCACTCTAAGGGCTACATATTTTACTGTAAAGAAGGAGGGAGCAAAATAGTGGAATCACAAATGGCTGAGTTTCTGGAATACGATATCTATGATGAGGGAGAATCTTCATATCCTCCAGGAGATAATAGGATGGATACTATGATTATTTCGTATTCACCCCTCATACAGTCAGGTCCGGTGGATGAAGTACCTAGTACCAGGCCTATGCAGGCACATGGACCTATACTTGTTCAAAAAGAGGTTTCTGAGGTATAAGAACATTTGTAGTTGCACAGATCTACTAGAGAAAGGCGACCTGCTATCTCGTCAGATTACATAGTCTATTTAGGTGAGCAAGACTATGACATATGACATGTTGTGGATTCAGTTACTTTTATAGAAGTTGTTTCTAGACCCCATGTCGACTTATGGTGTGAAGCAATGAAGAATGAGATGTAATCTATGAGGCATAACAAGGTATATGAGCTTATTAATTTACCTTAACATTGCAGGCCTGTCAGTTGCAAATGGCTATTTAAGACCAAGAAGAACACGCAATGTCAAATTGAGCAGTTTAAGGCTCGTTTGGTTGCTTGGGGATTCACTCAGAGAGAAAAAGTTGACTTCAATGTTACCTTCTTTCTTGTATCTTTGAATGATGTATTTAGAGTGATTATGGCAATAATAGCTCATTATGACATGGAGCTATATCAAATGGACATTAAAATCGCTTTCCTAAATGGTGATTTTACGAAGAGGTCTATATGGCATAACCTGAAGGATTTTAGAATCAAAATGCAACTGACCAAGTTTAAGAGTTAACTAAATCAATATACGGTCTGAAACAAGTTTCCAGATAATGGTACCTAAAATTTAATGTAAGTTTTGACCTCATTCAGCTTTGTAGAAAACAAAGTTGAAAGATGCTTATATTATAAGGTCAGGGGAAACAAAGTTATCTTCCTATTACTGTACATAGATGATATTTTGCTCGCGTCAAATGATTTGACTATGTTGCATGAGGTAAAGTAACTTTTGGCCAAACACTTTGATATAAAGAATTTAAGTGAAGCATCTTTTGTCCTTGAAATACAGATTCACCGGGACAGATCTCAACACTTATTGAGCCTCTCACAAAAAATATACATTAAGTGAGTGCTACAAATGTTTAATATGGTTGACTGTAAACCTATTATAACACCTATCTCTCATGGAGAGAGATTATCTTTGGCACAATGTCCAAAAAATAAAGTTAAGAGAGAGGTTGTGAGAAATATTCCATACTCTAGTTCAGTTGGTAACCTGATGTATGCTCAAGTATGCACTAGACTGGACATTGCATTTGTTATTAGACTGCTAGGTCGATATCTAGCTAACCTAGGTGTAGACCATTGGAATGCAGTTAAGCGAGTGTTGAGATACATAAAGGGTACCAAGGATTATACGTTAACATATAGAAAAGTCAACGATTTAAACTTCACAAGGTATACAAACTCCGATTTTGCTATATGTCTGGATGATCAAAAATCAACTTCAGGGTATATTTTTATGTTGGTAGATGGTGCAGTATTGTGGAATAGTATCAAGCAGACACTGATATCTTCCTCGACTATGCATGTAGAGTTTGTTGCATGTTATGGAGCTGCTACATAAGCAGTTTGGCTCAGAAACTTAATTTCTGAGTTGTCTGTGGTAGATTCGATAGCTAGAGTCATTCGGTTATATTGTGATAATCTTGGTCTAAGCATTTAGAGATCAAAAACTTTACCATAAATGAGTTGATTCAGAAAGGTGACATCGAAGTGGAGCATATCAGGACTGAGGAGATGTTAGCTGATCCATTGACTAAAGGACTTCGCCCATTCCTATTTGTTAAACACATATCCAATATGGGCATGTTAAAGCCTTTAGACAATAGTAGTTAAGGATCATTGTATTTGTTCCTTAAAATATTTGTATATTTTAATATATTATGACATTATTATTGTTTATTAATATAGATGATCACCTTTTTATCCTCAGTAATAACTGTTCTTGTGTATAGTCATAATACATATGAAAGATGGAGCTGCTACATAAGCAGTTTGGCTTAGAAACTTAATTTTTGAGTTGTCTGTGGTAGATTCGATAGCTAGAGTCATTCAGTTATATTGTGATAATCTTGGTCTAAGCATTTGGAGATCGAATACTTGACCATAAATGAGTTGATTCAGAAAGGTGACGTTGAAGTGGAGCATATCAGGACTGAGAAGATGTTAGCTGATCCATTGACTAAAGGACTTCGCCCACTAGTATTTGTTAAACATATATCCAATATGGGCATGTTAAAGTCCTTAGACAACAGTACTTAATGATCATTGTATTTATTCCTTAAAATATTTGTATATTTTAATATATTATGACATTATGATTGTTTATTAATATAGATGATCACCTTTTTATCCTCAGTAATGACTGTTCTTGTGTATAGTCATAATACATATGAAAGTCTTAAGATTTGTGTTGATCTTAAGCATTTTAAAGGTTATTAGGCATATATAAAGATTGACTTTGAGCCTATGTCAGTTAGACACATACAGTTTAGTACAGATATTCATAAATTTGACATGACATAGGGGATATAAGGTATAATCCCATAAAAGTTTTCTAATGCAGTTTAGTATTCAGTTAGAGAACATAAATGTTTTTTTTAACGTTGTTTAGCATTTGGTAAGAGAAAACATGATTTCTCTCCTGCAGTTGAACATATGTAGTTTAGCATAAAGTTGGAAAGATCGAGACCTACGAACGAAGATGATATGTATTAGTTCATACATGTATCATCGTAATTTGTCACACTTCATTTTCCCATTCATTTTAGTAAAGTATTAGATATTCGTTATTATATTGGACCTGTGTCATACATAATATATGTTTTTGATTTTTTTGATATCGAAAGTCTTGCAAAACAAAATGTTGGACTTTCATTTCTTTTGACTCAAATGTTTTTATTTTTAAAATTTATTACTAATACAGTAGTGTGATTTAACCAAGTTTTCAAACTGTTTTAAATTTGAGTCAAAACTGCAATTAATAGTCATCTAAGAGAGAGAATGTTAGATAATTTTGTCATTTCTTATCATATTACATAACTATTAATTGTAATTTTTGATTTTTCAATAATTTATTGATTAAGTTACATAATTTGATATAGATAAAGATAATAAAATAACCTAATAAATGATCTAAATTAATAGGTCAACGTTCAGGAGAAAAATCGATCCTGATTAGTATAGACCAAACTCATATCGAGCTTATAATGAGAAAGCTTGATATAGAAATTATATATAAAAGTTAAGGTCTCCTATAATTGCTCATATTATTTATAAGCATATAAATCCTCTGACCTGTTAAAAGAACTTACATATTGAAAAAATTCTAGAAAGACATTAATTACGTGTCATTGAACATTTTTCGTGAAGGTCCCAAAAAATTAACTACAAAAATTACTTCAAAAGTTAAGATGAAACCGAAATTAAGTATTCCATATTTTTTTAGTTTTTAACCCTTTCATAAATGATTCGGGACATGTAATAAAATCTATGTTAAGTGTTACACGTGATTTAATTGTAGACAGACTGATCATCAAAAGATTGGTACAGGAAATCATGCAGACGGTTACTATCTCCATCCGACCGCACAAGTAAGCCACTTATACGTCCAGTTCAGATCATTCCATCAGCTGCTGAATTAGTGCATCAGTTCTCTGATTATCCTCTCTCCAAAACCACCTTTTTCAACAATGCGACGACAGTATAGATGCTCCCATTATTGCATTACGTGAACACTGTAAAAAACATATGAGCTGTGCATCCCTTCTTTCTTCAAACCGGCAACAATTTTGGTCTTCATTTCATCACACTGTAAAAAACGTATGAGCTTTGCATCCCTTAATTATTCGATCCAGCAAAAAATTTTGGTCTTCATCTCATCTTTGAAAGTAACTTCCTGCCCTGATAACATGTCCATTCTTTCAATCTGGCCGTCTATGTTTAACAGTTATAGAAATTCCTTGGTACGGGCATCCCTTCAAAACACACCAAACGTTATACGTTAGCCTTTATATTAAAATCTTTTTGAGATGAATACAAAGCAAAAAACTCATTTACACTCTAGATTTAAACTTAAAATTAAACTAGTTCTACAATGCGGAATTAGCCACTACAATGATAACATTGACATGAAAGTCAGAAACAAGAGAAAGAGTAGGCATGCCACAAGGCAAAAGAGAGAGAACTAACACTTCACAACTTGGCTTCTAGAATAATCAGAGAGCAAGAATCTAACATCATAGTTGAAATTGTTGTTAAAGCCATTAGCCGCAACTTAGGTTCTGAGGTCAATGTAAGACCTCTCCACTGAGGAAGCAGCCATGTGCCTTTCTTCAGTGGGAAAGAAAAGCACTTGTAAATAGCTTCCCCCGGACCATACATACCTTGGATCACATAGAAAGAGAAGTTGAAATGTTAGAACATATATCAGTTAGTGAGTTCGCAGGCAATTACAAGGAAAGAGGAGTCATAGAAGAAGAAAGGACTACCAAAAGAAGAAATGGTGAGAGACTCTTCATGCAATCCGTACTGTTCTACTGGCTTCATCCCTAAGCATACACAACACAGCTGCAGCCACAATTGCAGCCGCAGCTGACGACATGGCCAACTCTCTGTAAGGAGCTTGTGTCCTCAGTCCCACCATCCAATTGGTTCATGTCCTAGCAAGCTTCTGTCTTCCCTTCTGGCCAACAAATGAGTGAGGTAGAAGCAATGTTTCTTATAAAACAGCTGATTTGAGTTTCCCTTAAGGGTTAGGGTCTGACATCAAGGTATGGTGACCAATCACGGTCCACTGCACCTCAATGGACAGCCTAAAACTGCCGCTTCCACCTCCTCCTCCAACAAACTCAAGTAAAGCACCCGAGAATTTCTATGCATTAACGTCGCAGACAGCTTGTGGTCCAAGGATTGGATCATGTAGTCTAGGTGCTTGCTGGTGGCTTCCATAAAGGAATTGGATGGCTCTGAATCCTTCTCTGAAGATGACAATGTGTAGCAGTCAGATATTTTAGGTGAACAGATGATCGAGTCGGGATGGTGATGGTTTTGCTGGTGGCGGTACTCGATTGGTAGGATCACTCCTTCACTTGTTTGTTTGATTGTTTGTTTACTCTTCCTCCTCTTCTAACTCTATTCTTTTTGTTATTATTTTATCTAAGCTTTTAAGTCCATTGGTAGAATCACTCCTCCTTCTTCACTTGTTTGTTTGATTGTTGTTTACTCTTCTCTCCTCTTCTAACTCTATTCTTTTTCCTATTATTTTATCTAAGGACAGAAAAGTTGGTCCTGCGATAAACCAGAAATCTATAATCATAAGAGTGAGTTCACAGCAAAGTCACATCAACTTGCAGCTCCCTTAAACCAATTGATCCAGAAGTTTACACTTCAAAGGAGTTCCCACTCAAGATTTAAACCTCCGAAGATTCAACTGCCCTATTTCTCCTCCTTGCTCTAGTTGCCATTTTCTCTCCATAACGAGAAAATATATCAGCCAAATCCATCAACCCTATCTTCCTCAATTTCTTCCCCATCTCCTCGAACATTAACACCCCATCTTCACTAGAATAATAATGCAGAAACTTATTATAATCAAATTTAGGAACCTCTAGTCCTCGCTTCATTGTCCTCTCCACGTATTTGGTGGCTTCTTGCAACTTCCCAGCCTTAACCAAACCTCCTACAAAAATGGTGTCAAAGTTCACAAGATGATCTTGTCCTTTCCTCCCTCTCTTCCCTAAATGCCCTTGCAATAACATAACATATGTGTGCATCACCGGCTCACATCCTCTCTTTATCATCTCCCGAAACACTTGACTTGCTTCACTTGGCCTCCTCAACCTTACTAAACCTTTAATTAATGCATGATAAACACCAATATCTGGCTTTTCAATTCCTTCCACAACCTTGTATGCCTCTTGGACCCTTCTTCTGACTAAAAGCCCAAACACCAAAGATCCCAAAGCTGAATTATCAGCCCGAACTCCTCTCTTGAGCATGTCATCAAACAATATTTCAGCTTGGCCAAGCTTACCTCTTTTACATAACCAACCAATCACGAGGTCATAAGTTGGAAGGCCCAAACCATTTGCTCTCCTCACTCTCACTGTGTCAAACATCTTCATAGCTTCATCATATTCATTTTTCTTGAAAAGAGTATCAATCATTTTGTTAAAGACATCGATCCCTGGCTCCAAATTTTCATCCACCATTAAATTCCACATCTTTGAAGCTTCAATCATATCACCCGTATCACAAAACCCCTTAACCAGCCACCCGTAGGTGACATCATTAGGAGTAATCCATTCTTTCAACTTCAAAACCACGAACTTTGCCTCTTGAACAAGCATAGCCTTGCACAAACTCTCCACTACCTTATTCATCCTCTCCACATCATAATCAAACCCAAACCCGTTCATCAAATGAAAGAATTGCACACATTTCTTCAACTCCCTTGCCAAAGCCAAGGTCTTAAGAGCAAGTACAAAAGTCTTGTCATTGACTAGGCCACATCTGCCCATTTCTTCAGCCATATTCCAAAAGAGATCAATGTTTCTTGATTTCCCAATGATGTCAAGCATCTTGTTGAAGGTTAAAGAGGTGTGGGAGAATTGTGAATGAGAAGCTTGTTGTGTGTACTGGTAGAAGCGATAGACAGGACGCCATGAATAGGGGAATTTGTTACAAACTTGAAGGAAGAATTCATGGGTGAGTTGGAAAGCAGAAGATGAAAGTTTGGAATGGAGTTTGGAGTCTGGAGAATGCTGTAGTTGATAAAGAATGGTGCAAACTCGAAGAAGGTGGTCTGGGTTGACAGGAAAAGGTGAAGCTGTGTTTAGATGACATGATTCGGCGGTGAAGTGGCGGAAGCCATGGCGATAGCCAAAATGAGTACTGACTTGAGGTTCAGTGAGTGAGAAACCCCTGATTACTAACCTAATCAGACGAACCATCTACCTGTTTTACGGAAGAACAGGAATTTAGTAAATATACTCAATATAGAATTAGAAAAAATAGGAACATATATCTCATCTAACCCGAAACGAATATATCTATAGTAGAATCTCATGAAACTATTCCAATCTAACATATTACATCACTCAAATAATAACAATTGTTTAAACAAAAAGAGTGATCCTTACAATTGTACTACGAAAGCTGACGACGGACGACACAGCACAATCCTAAATCGAGACATTGTAAAGACGCTGAAGAAGGAAAGGAAGTGAAAAGCAAAACTTCAAACCCTAGAATTTGAAAATGAAAGAAGGAAAAGCAAAAACGGGATGTAGGCTAGGGAGCGGAAGAAAATTATTTTTTTAAAAATCTTGAGTTTCGGTTCGAGTGGTAGAATAGAATAGAATCGAGTTTAAGTGGCTTGTAGAGATTAAAATAAAATTATTAAATAATATATAGAAGTAAATCAATAAAAAAAACTGATCTGTGAGACCGGACGGGCGGAGCGACTGGAACCGCATCGATCATCTGATCGGGCTTGACAAAAAGGTCCGGTCCAAGAAAAGATATTGGGCTCTTACGATACTATCCAGCCCATTCATTTGGAAATTCTTTATTATTTTTTGCAAATAATTTATTATGGAATAAAACCATTGCTACTTTTATTCACTCAGCTACAGATTATAGATTGTTTAACAGTACCCATACGGATAACGATCTTATTAAAAATAGAAAGAAATAAAGAAAGAAACCGCGCCCTAAAATTGCAGATAATTTCATTCTATTTTTCTACAATTTTTCAAATCCACAATATATATTATCTATATATATATATCATAGAAAGACAACAGTGATACAGCAACTAAGCAATTAAGGCAAAAAATATGGTCACTTCAAAACGCTACACTACCTCAATCTTCTATCATTTTCCCTTCTCAACTGTATCATCTTCTTCTTCCATCTGACTACCCATTTTCACGATATCTTGGACAAGAATTTTTCCTTCTATTGCAGCCAAAATGGAGGAATACCATATGAGCAAAACATTTAACTGAATCTTATGCACACACCATAGATCTACTATCTTGGTTTTTCTTTTAATTTAGTCTAATGTCAAGTATTGCTTGCTAACTGCATGGGAAAGTGAATACCATCAACAACTTCACAAGTGATTCCGAAACAATAGTCTACCACTCGCGACCTGCCTAAGATCATCATCTTAATTTCACCCATGTCCAAATCTTTTCGTTAGTATACTAGTCTTCACGTGGTGTAAAAACGTAAGTAAAAGATTCAGAGAAAAA
>JAOQMS010000007.1:30200513-30219575 GCA_027563885.1 Erythroxylum longipes
ATTTTAGAATTGACGATCATATCATAAATCACCCTTCCCAAAGTTGACAAAATGTTATTGTCAAATTGAATCAAGTTCGATTCTTAGTCAAATGGATTCAAAACAAGGATAGTGCCCCTAAAGAACTTGTGACAGGACACAAGAACAAACTTCATGAAATGAAAGAGATGACTCAAACAATTTTGTAAACTCAGATACTGGTAATTATATTAGAGAAGTAGAGTCTGAAGTTTCTGTTCATATAGTCCATCCAGAAAAAACCTGCAAAATTGAATTCCTACTTGGGTTGTAAAGGTCTATCTGATAATGACCATACAAGATTGCGACAGAGAATGGAAATGAACAAAATTTCTATCCTCATGATAGAAAAGGATCCCATTCATGACATAAATGGTAAGGCTTTATGCATTCAAGTGGATATATATATAAATGAACACATCTTTATGCCCGAGAAACATTTTAGTTGATGACAAGAAGTATAAAATTCAAGAGAGATCCAGTCTCGGCAATAGCAAGTGTTTTAAATGAAATATCAATCGGAAACAAAAATTACAACAGTTGCAAAGAATAGCAATAGCAAGTGTTTAAGCGTATGTACAATGTTTAAGGAACTTATTTCATTTCTTCAGTTAATCTTTTTAAATAATCGAGGCTCACAAGTGACGTGTATACTACTCACAAATGAATCCTGCACGTAACCTAAAAAGGAATTTATCGTAGCATCCAAAACAAGAGCTTAATTGTCATACAGTTCAATATTAGGTCAAACATTAACAGAAAGAAACAGAAAAACTTAAACAATAAAAAAGCAGCCAATTCAACAACCGTAAACAAAAATCGATGTTAACTAAATTAAAAGGGAGAAAAAAATGCGTGTTTGGTGGCAGGCAAAAACGTTGAACAGAGTTCTAATGGCTTTGTATTTGTCTGATGAAAACAACAAGAGAGCTTTTAATAGGATTGTATCTACTAGCTCTAATCAATTAAAGTCAGAATTTGTCAAAATAGCTTGAGCGAGAAAGTATTGTAAAAACTTTGAAAAGAGTGAGAGGTAGATACCTTTCCACGCCACGAGTTAAGTTAACAACAGAGAGCTTCGACGAGCTTTCAGAGACGGTTCTTGATCGGCTTTAAATGTTCTTAGTAATAATATGTATATTTTTTTGAATGTACAAGTACAAGAGAAGGAGAAGAAGGAGAGCGGGAGAACAGAAGTGACAAAACTTACGTGTAGGCCACTCGGACCATTTTCCCATGGTTAATCAAACGTTTCATTTTATGAATATCAAATATACCACAAATTACTAAAAAAATATATCTTAAATTATCATCTACTTTAATTTTAAAAATACGAACCCATTAGTGCTTTCAAGTTTCAATCAAAGAAGAAAAAAAGGGCCCTCTTTAATAGTAACAGTAGCCAACATTATTGTATTTCTGGTCCGTCCATACAGATGCAATTAATTTTAACTACTGTTTAGATAGCAATAATTTTATTTCGCTAAGATAAAAGATGAGGTAATCGTATCTCAATAGCTCTCCATCCAAGTCCAACAACAGGTGGCGGATTAAGAGAATGGTTCGTTTGAATCATATGATTGACGGGTCAGAGCCAGGGCCACACAAAGAAACCACCTGCTTTCCGACATTTCTTCCAGAGAACAGCCCAACGAAAGCAGCTGCAGCATTTTCCAACCCCTCACTCACGTCTTCAATGTACACAATCTTCCCTTGCTTGTAGTAGCTCATCACATGTTCATGGAAGCGCGGGTACAAGTCCAAGTAATCACTCTGAAGAAATCCCTGTATTCTAATCCTTTTCCCCACAACATTGTACAAGTTGTGAATTCCTCGCCCATCCACCAGGCTGTGCAACGACACCATTCCACACACTGCTATTCTCCCATGAACCCTCATGTTCACCAGTGCTGCATCGAGCATCTCTCCCCCAACATTATCAAAGTAGATGTCAATGCCTTCTGGGAAATATCTATCATGCATTAAAATAAAAATAAAATCACCATATGATACAGAGAGAGTTCACTTAGTACTCAAAACAAGAAGATGCTGCTAGTAACCTTTTCAAGGCTGCATCCAGGTTGGCCTCCTCTTTATAATTAAAAGCTTCATCAAATCCTAGCTTATTCTTTAAAAGATCAACCTGAAAAAAACATATTTTAAAAAAGGCCTTTGTCTAAGATATCTCATCTTGTTATCACAGAGGAAAAGTGTAGAGAAACAATTGCTAACCTTTTGGGCAGACCCTGCAGTTCCAACAACGTAGCAACCATGAGACTTGGCAAATTGACCAACGAGTTGCCCAACAGCCCCTGCAGCTGCTGAGACAAAAACGTAATCCCCCTTCTTAGGCGAGCAGACCTCATAAAATCCTGCGTAAGCAGTAAAGCCTGGCATTCCTGCATGAACACAAATCGTTTTCCTCATTCTTCATTTTACATTAATTAAACAATAATGTATGTGTGTTTAGAAGAAGTGCAAAAGACAAGAAGATTACCAAGAAGACCAAGATAATAAGAAAGAGGGACATCATGCTCATGTTGTTGGATTCTTCTTAGCTGCTGGGGTTGGGAAATCAAACTGTACTCTTCCCACCCAGTAATTAGAGAAACTAAATCTCCAACCTTGAATTCTGGAGTATCAGAATCCACAACCTTTGACACGCCAAATCCTTGTATGGCCTTTTATCACAAGGCGAATAATGAAAAGAAAAGAATATCAGAAGGAATATATATAAATAAATACAAAGTCGACATTTGGTTTAAGCGACAAAACCTGGCCAGGAATATAGGGGGGAATGTAAGAGCCGTGGAAATCACGCATGCGACCTCTCATGTAAGGGTCGCAAGAGAGGTAGAGATTTTTTACTAGAAATGCTCCACTCCCTTTCGGCGCTTTGAGCTCTATATTCTCGATCCTAATTTCCATGTCTGTCTCTTTTGGCGCTCCCTCTATATATCCTTTAAATATCACCTTCTTATTATCTACTACTGCCGCTGCCGCCGCCGTCGCTACTTCTTCCATTTTACCCAAACCAAGGTGGAGGGTTAGGGAGAGGGAGAGGGAGAGGGAGCGTGCCTATTTTATTATACTGTACCAATGGTTCTGGCAAAACGGAAAAGTGTTTGTTTTAATTTTTATTTAGGTGACAAATTTTATTGCCACCAATGTCAATGGCCTACTTACTACTATTGCATGATAATGACTGGTCGGCCCGGAGCTTCCAAAAATGTTGAAATTTGAGGTGTATCAGATTTTGGATCTTCAAATTTTGGGCCAGTTTTGACATCGGTTTTTGACGACATTTCAATTACTTTTTAGGGGTCAACTCGAGCTTACCTTTTCTTTTCTTTTCTTTTCTTTTTTTTGATAAAATATACCTTTTATTTATCAAAACTAGGACAACAATCCCAAACCATAAAATGGGCATATAAATGAGAGTGTCAAGCTTACTCATGAGCTTCGACATTGTAGTGCCTACTAATTCAGTGTACTGAAACATCAGTTTTACGCTTGAGAACACCTAAGCAATCATCTATAATTTTACCAAAATTAGACGAGTCTTTCATAGGTGATTGAAAAGAGTAATAGACTTCTTGAGCATCCACTGCAATAGAACACGATCCATGGAGATGTAAATCAATCTAGGACAGAATAGAACGATAAGTTATAGCCTATCTTAGGCTCAAACACCCCTGGATACATACCTAAAAGAGCAAACAAAACATTTCTTTTGCTGATTTTAACCACTGCTCCATAACCACTTTTGTTCATTTGGGGAAAGGACCCTGCATCTACAAAACAACTCCACTGCAACGAAACACCTGCGTTTGGATCATAATCAATAACTCCATTCGATTGAGAAGAGCCACCAAGATTGCTGGATATAGCAGAAATCGGATTATAAAGTTCTCTTGCTGCTGCCCAGTCTTGAAGAAACGAAGATGCCATCCCTAGAACTCGCTAGCAAGGCGTGATCTTATCTTCCCAAACAAATTTGTTTCCAATACACCATATTTGCCATAAGACCATGCAAACATTTCTCATTTTATCAACAGGAACAACCTTGGAAGCATTGTAGACACAAGTAAATATATTCGACCCAAACGAGCTAAAATTCAATCCAAATCTCTCTTGCTACATAGTAGCCCAAAAAACCATGGAAACAATCTTCGTTAGCTCCACAATGGCCACAACTTAAGTCAATATCTATTCCTATATCCTTTAAAAGTCTCCACGTGAAAGCTTTAACTTTAGGAGGGATTTTTAATTTTCACAAAAACTTCGATATATCATCTCGCTCATCATAAGGACCCTTCTTCAAAATAAGAGCTTGGTAATACCTAGACTTGACAGTGTAATTACCCCTCTTATCAAAGTGTCATAGCCATTTATCTTGTCTACTCCTCAATCCTAACGGGATCTTCAAAATATGATTCACATCTTCCTCACAGCACACCTCGTGAATCTTCTCCACATACCAGCACCTGTTCTCCTAATTAATAAATGCTTGAACCATCAGATTACAATCCCTAGCCCCTGTTCCTTCAAGCAATCAGAAATTCGAGTCCCTAGGTATCCAAGGATCCAACCAGAAATTTGTTGATTCCCCATCTCCAATCCGAATTCTGGCACCTAACTTAATTAATTCCTTTGCTTGCAATATACCTCTCCATATGAAACTGGGGTTAGAACCCAAACCAACATTCATGTAGTTCCCTCTACGGAAATATTTAGCCTTGAACACCCAAGAAAAGAGAGTATTGGATCGTATAAACAGTCTCCAACCTTGCTTAGCAAGAATTACTAAATTAAAGCACCTTAAATCCCAAAAACCCATGCCACTGTCTGCTTTACTATCACACATTCGTTCCCATGACAACCAGTGAATACTGTTCCCCCCTCCTTTTTCATACCCCACCAGAATGAGTTCATGATTTTTTGTAATTCCTCACAAATAGATTTTGGAATCATAAACACACTCATACAATAAGAAGGAATGACCTGAGTAACAGATTTTAAAAGTACCTCCTTACCAGCTCTTGATAAAAAACTATTATTCCAGGTAGTCACCCTATACCATAATTTAGATCTACCCAACTTCTAATGGTGAAAACTGCTTCGGCCCCAATTCATGCATAATCTCTTAAACAGATGAAATGGTCATGATTCATGGCGCCCCCGTATGCATATTGCTGCATTGTAAATTATATCACCATATATAAATAATTCCCTGTTTTTCTTACACCTTATGTTACGCTTCAGCCACTTTTTGGTATATCTGCATGAATATAGGACTATCTAATTATTGTATGTAATTATGTAACATTATCTAGGAGATAATTGGGGAGATATTGTAGATAATAGTTTCCTAGCTTACCTCATCTGCTTCTTGTATATATTGAGCTTTCCTTATTAATAAAGACAAACCCTTAAAACCTCAACCTTTGATATGGTATCAGAGTCCATCCTCTGAATTTTCTATTGACCTCGAATCAATACCCTTGGGTCTTCTTCAGTTTGTCTTCACACCATTGTTTTTGCTACTTAGATATAGCCGCACAAGAGTAAGGAGTGAGAGACATGAGACGTTCACCATAGAGCTTTCACCATAACAAGGTATAGCAACAATAACAATGACAACAGTAAGGAGATGCAACGTGAGATCAATGACCCCTCGTCCCTATATTTCTTGCATAACTCATACAAACCCAGATTCAATATATGTGGAGTCATGCTCAAAGGTGAGTCCAATTATCGTGAATGAGTTATGGCTATGAAAAAAGCTTTTCAAGCCAACCGAAAACTTGGTTTTTTTGACAGAACTATACCTCAACCAACCAATAATGATGAGGATTTGGAAGATTGGTTCAATGTTAATTATATATTGGTAGGTTGGATTATGACATCTATTGAAGGAGGCCATTTGGAAATTGCAAACAAATTGGGCAGACAGTGACTAGTTACTATGGATGCCTTAAAGCTTTGTGGGATGATTTTGCTGGATACCTCAATGTGCCCCAATGCACCTATAGTGAGTGTATTTGTAATCTAGCGAAGTAATATCTCGAGAAAATCGAACTCGAAAAGACACATGAATTTTTGTTGGGCTTAGATGGAGAAGTGTATGGTAGATTACACACTAATATCTTGAGCATGGAGACTCTTCCTCCTCTTAGTAAGGTCTATAAAATGGTGATTAAGGAGGAGAGGCATAAGAACATAACTTGAGCACAAGAGGATCGGGTAGATGCTTTTGCGTTTGCTATACAAGGAGGAAAGTGACAGACAGGTTATTCGATAGAGGGAGATAAGGAGAATATTTCATGCTTGTACTATGAGAAAGATGGTCGTGATGTGAAAGATTGCTTCAAATTAACTGGGAAATATCTGGACAGATGGTTCACAAATGAGCAAGGCTAAGGGTGAGGCCGCTTTTCATGTTTTTCACTACTTGAAAGGCAATCCTGGGTAAGGGATTGTTCTGCGCTCTAATTCTAATATGCAGTATATGGTTTATGTGATTCTAATTGGGCTAGTTGTCCCCTCGGTCATCACTCATTAACATGTTACTTTGTTTTTCTTGGTGAGTTGCCTATGTCATTGAAAACTAAGAAAAGCGTTCTTCTACGGAAGTTGAATATTCCATGACTATTGTTACTGGTGAGTTGATTTGGCTTAAGAGTTTGTTGTGTTTACTTGATGTTTCGCACACGCATCCGTTACATCAGTATAATGATAATAAAGATGCTCTTCATATTGCATCCATCCCCGTCTTCCATGAGCCTACTAAGTATGTTGAGATTGGTTGTCATTTTCTCCGTTAACACATTCAAGCTAGTATCATCTCTACTCATCATATTCAATTCGCTAACCAACTTGCAGATATCTTTACAAAAAGTTGGTGTCATCTCTACTCATCATGTTCAATTCGCCAACCAACTTGTGCATATCTTTACAAAAGCCCTTGGCACACGGTAGTTTTCTCACTTACTATCCAAGTTGGGCATTCGGATTCTGCATGCTCCTACTTGAGGGGGAGTATAGGACTGTATAATTATGGTATGTAATTATGTAATATTATCTAGGAGATATTTCAGGTAGTAATTTCCTAACTCACCTCAATTGCTTCTTATATATATTGAGCTTTCCTTGTTAATAAAGACAAGCCCTTAAAACCCTAATCTTTGACAATGAACGTATAATTCATGAAACAAATGCTCAATCTTTTCCTATAAAGATTGATAATAATTAATTACAATTTATTAGCTTTTCAATCAGTTGTAATTTGATCTGGATAAAGATAATAAAGTGACCCAATAAATGATCTAAGTTAATGGGTCAAAGTTTAGAAGAAAAATAGACTCCGATCAGTGTGAACCGAACCTATATCAGGCTTGTGATGAGGAACTTGATATGGAAGCTATATATAGAGGTTAAAGTCTCTTGTAGTCGCTTAAGTAATTTGTGAATATAAAGTTACTCTGACTCATTCAGAGGTTCACGTTTTTAGAAAACTATAGAAAGATGTTGACCACGCCTCAGTGAGTAGATCTCGTGAAGGTGTAGGAGGATTCATGCTTGTTTTTGCCTCGGAAAGCTCCTCTGAATTTTATGGAACATAAATTGGGTATTTTAGCATTTTTTTGTTATTTCCCTTTCACGTTCGATCCGTGATACGTAACTAAGGCTTCTGTTATATGTTACACTTGGTATCAGAGCGATTACGTGATTGAGTGATTAAAAACTAAAATTTTTTTTCCATAAAGGTTTCAGAGAATATCGATCTGTTTTCAAGTTTTGTCTTATATATGAATGCTTGAAAGTGTGTTAAGTGTGGTTAGCCTTGAAAAACGAGTTGAAAATGAGCTTTGGAGAGCGAAAAATTGGCCTAAAAGTAGCCAGAAATTGACTGGACTGTCGCCTTTGACAGAGACCATCGGGCGCATGTATTACACTTGCGTGACCTATGCATAGTGCACACCAGAGGGCAATCGGTTACGTGCATGTGTGACACACGCTGGACGGATGGGTGATGTGTGGCGCAATTAATGGAGAACGCGAGTGATACATGCTCCACATTAAGCAAATTAACCAATCGCACCACATTAAGTCCAAATTGTGTCAGTACGCATGCAGCATGTGTGGTTAAGGCATCCGAAGGCGTGTTAGGTGTGACATGTGCATTACAAGCGCCATCTAGACACGTGTCAACATGATGTCACACTGACATCTATACACACTAACATGCTAACATTAGCGCTATAGTGATTACTAACATCAGCACACACAAAAAAAGCCTAAAAAATTTAGAATTCCAATAATGATGCTTCAAGTCATTTTGGGTCATTTTTTAGGTGCGAGGAATTCATAAAGTAAGTTTTTAATTTTTTTTGGATTTATTACATTGGCAATAAATAAAGTTTAACTCTATAAAAAAATTAAGGCATTCTAAAGTCGTTTTTGATTGATTTTTCGTGCTACGAACTTGACATGAGAGAGATACTTGAAATTTTCGTGTCTTGTGTGGTAGGTTTAATGTTCGATAAAGCACGATAGTCACTCTGATTGAGATTTTTGGCAACGAAAGTCTTAGATAAAGTTTGCTGATAATGTCTTCAACATTAGTTTACGATAATCAAACTGGGCATTCAGGTTTTGCATTTATTGGTGGTATATTTTTGCATACTGTATGCCTATACAAAGTGTGAGGATAACATATTGTGTTTGTGGATTTTTTGAGTACTGATAAAATTGAGATCACTATAGTGGTCTTTTAAGTCAATAGTTAGATTATTCCACTTGCATGTTGGAAGATGTCTCTGATCTCATATTTAGTTATTCTGCCCACCTATGTTAATCTTACATAGAATTTTGAAATGTGCATGAAGACATTAAATGGAGGAACACATTGCTTAAATAATCTATTCACCCACATGTGGTAGTGTTATAAAAGTTGATAAATTATACTTTGATCGCTTTCATGTGGAAGTCTAGTTACATATATTATGTATTCAACCTATGCGTGTTTCATAATATATGTAATTAGATTCTTGATAAAGATACTATTTTAAGGTTTTGAGTGTCGCTGTTATCTTGCATTTGTGCTAATCTTTACATTGTCATTTTGCAGTTACCTTTTCTGTCAATAATAATAGTGTCATTATTGAAACCCTGATTGGTTTTAATTTTAAAAAATAGAAAAAGGATGTAGAGTTTGCGTAAGAGATAACAGCCCATGAATCAACATAGTCGTGCTAGATATCAACATAGTCATGAATCATGATGACGTATAAACTATTCCCACTCACGTCTACGAGCCCAAAAGCTGATACAGCAACCTTTCAGCTTAGAAGTGTTCAAACATGATTTCTTATTTGACCATTAAGAGGTAAATCCCACTTCTAAAACTAAAGTAGTGAAAAACCAAAGAAGAAATGTGAAATTTGCTCTGGGCTCATTTCTGGCACAATCTCCTAAACAAACGGTCACGGCACCGCAATTTCATATTACTGCTGAGTAAATTATTAATTATATACAAGTAACCCCCTGTTTATGTTACTTTTTAACATAATCTCCCTCATTTTCTTACAAAGTACGCCCTACTGACTTCCAAGTATAACCGGATGATCGTATAATTTCGTGAAACAAAACCCAATGGCAAGTCTCAACTTACTGTTTTAGCTGCATCACTCTTAAATATTCACACATCACGAAAGAAAGACAAACAGCATACAACCTGATTCATTGGTCTCCTTCCATATCTTTTTATCTCCTTCCTTACGTAGTATGTACAGTTCACCCAAAAACAATCTTAAAAGGGAAAAGTTATGAAAGAAGTTGGTAAATATCACTTTTAAAAAATGAAAGACAGACAGGGAAAAGGGTCCCCATATTTACATCAACATTACTTTTCAAACAACTCAACTATGTACTCCCCAAGAAAGGAGCTGGTTCGTTAGAGATGAAACTCCCACTAAGGACTATGGAGATTACGGAGGTGGTCAACCACATCATAAGAGCTGCTAAGGCGTTGGTAATCTGACCGGTGTAGAAGATTCACCTGGACCTGCCTGGATCCATTTGCATTTGCTTCAGTTGGTGATGTATGAGCTGAACGACAGTGGCGCACACGTATCCGATGATTTCTCGTGTCAATTGTACTGTTATAACCACCATGCACTTTGACCACCAATATAACTTCCTTATCTCTAGTATCTTCACACCATGAGTTTTGGGGAATACCATCTACATACTCTTCCAGTGTCAGGAAATCTTCCAGATGAACAGATACCTCCGCAATTTGGTCCGGTCTGATTATGCCAGCTGCAGGAATTACCTGTTTCAATACATAAAAATATTTTAAGACTGTGCAAAACGGGGTATTAGTATCTACGAAAATTTTGCAACATTGTTCACGCAATCAATCTTTTCTATTTGATTCAGATCTACAAATTCGGACAACAAATCAATTCCCAAGGCTCTTTGGGAGATGCTTGTAAATTTGGCATTTTTTTACAAGAATCATCATAACTTACCTCCAGCCATGGTGGAAAGCCAAACGAACCCCTTGGATGATGATTCGATGCCTGCCCATTTTCAGTAATTGTAGATTGACCTTCACAAATTATTTCAAACAGAGCATTGTTCGTCTGACATTTATTGGTGATACGCAAAATGGTCGTGTCCTGGTTTTGAAGGATTATATTATTTGTGCTGACTATAGTTTCCGGAATCTTGCAAAGTTCTTCTAGTATCTGTCTGATCTCATTTGACCGAACAATGTCTCCAAATTCTTGTCTTCTTATTGACTCATCAATTCTCGCAATATCAACATTAAGAATGCAACGGACAGGCTTGTGATCACTGTCAGTCACATCCATGCAAGCATCATACCTATATAAAAGATGTCAGCCCATGTATCAAATCAAATCACAATCATGTGCAGACAAGGGCTTTTTGAAGTGTATATAATCTACAAGTTAAAAGTATGAAAAAGGGAATAATAAATGCTTGAATTGATCTGGTTTATCAAAACATGGCTCTGGTAAACGATAATGATTGGTTGATTTAAGAAGGCAGTTGACATATTTTTGCAGGTTGCACTTAATTGCTATGAATGATAGCAGATAATCTTACTCTGATATAGAACAGACAACAGGGCATTCTAAACTGCATTCAGAAACCCAAGCCGACCGACTATCACGGTATAATATTCTATCACACCAGGCAGGAATGCGCTTCTTTTCACCTGAATCGTAACCTGCATATAAGTAGTTTACGCTATTAGTAATTGTCTGTAACTGCAAACAAAGTAGTTGAATGATTAGCAAGACCTTTTCTGTTCCACCATTTTCTTTTTTCCGTTCATTGTTAATATTGCCCCATTGCACAGACCTAAATCATGTAGGTAAGTAGGCCATTTAATATCAAATATACCTGCCAAACCAGGTTGATGCTTCTCAAACTTGTATGTGGGTGGAAATTTAATAGCAGCTTCTCGCATTCCTTGGAAGACATTCCCAGCTTCCATTTCTGCTCGAAGCTGATCCCTTTCTCTAAGCCAATCAAAACATCTTTGAGACACAAAATCCCTTGCTTCATCATATGAAATACCATCCAGTCGATAATTAAAATCTCCAAGAAATATGACCATGTCTGCCTCAGATAATTCAGGCATTCCTTCAGCAGAGTTGGCGCTCATAGCCTGCACAAGCACCAAGACTTATTCGAGTTATATAAATTGAAGTCACTTTCATGGAAAGCAACTGAAGGCAGGGTCTATCAAGCGTGTATAAATTTACATACACTTGTGCCACGAAGCATCTGGACTGCAGATGAAGCACCAGCTGCAACAGAAAGGAGCAATGGCAAGCCAGAACTATAAACAAGCCAAGATAAATACATTGAGCAGGCAAGCGAGCAAGACAATAACAGGTATGACACCATACCAGCTGCAGCATTAAACATGTTTGGAGGTCGACTGAATGTCATTGTACGGTATACATGATCAAAATCAGAATTACGACGATTAACTGCTTCTAGATGTGCTGCAAAGTGACAATTGACAAAACACATAACCCGATCATAGACTCTAATCCTCAAACCAACAGCTCCCTGGACAGAAAACAAATAGGTAAAATGAGAATATGCAAAACAAAGGTTGCCGTTGACAAACACATAATTTATCTACACCATATAAAAGAGGATTTCTTTGTATCAAGAAACAGCTACATGTCCACCAAATCTTCATGAGATCATTAAATACCATGAGTATGTACCTTATTGCCAATGGCACGACCAAATCCACATGGAACAGCAGCAGCATCAATGTCACCAACATGAGTTTTCAGGGTATTTCTAACCCTAAAAGAAAATGCTTTAACTATAAGAAAGAAGATATCCAACAACGAATGAGCATTAAAAGATAAAAACAAACTGTATATGCCTAATCTTTAAGAAATATAAAATAATAAAGATTTTTTACAAATTGAGAGGAAATCATGAATTAATTTAATCAGATGTTCTATGTATTAAATTCAGGATATGAACTTGTAATAAGCTGCCCTTTCACTCACCATCCCACTCAAGAACAAACATAACAAAAGAAGAGCAGCAAATTACATTCTTAAGGCAGTTCTCTACTAATAGGTGAAACTAAAAATAACAGACCAAATGAATAATGGCCAAAAGAAAACTAACCACACATCAATGCCAGGTTAAGGCTTATTTAAAACCAGGTTTAAACAATCAGAAATTATCATATAAACTAACCATACAGCAATAAGCAAGCCAGCTAGCTGCCGGGAACCAACACGATCAAATGTTGACCCTTCATCCAAGGTTCGGCCTATCATATCTAGCCACCATTGGCCAACAGAGCTCCCCTCAAGTCCTACCTGTAGTCAAAAGTAAGGTTGGATTCATAATAAAACCAGAGAAATTCACGGGGACTAAAAGGAATACAATAAACCCATATAACAGTGACAATGTGTTGATGTTCATTACTTCTTATCTTTTTTAATTTCTGAACTTTAACCAGAACAAATGAAGCAATCCACAAGACAATTAACTTAAGAAAGTTTGAGAGTATAGAATATCCCTCAACGCTCTATCCCACTTGAGTTTGCACAAGTATGTCCCACCAATTTCATTCATAATCTCTCCATCCACTTAATTATGAATTCTTGATATTCTTTACTCATTTCAGCTATGTTCTATCTTGAGTTTCCAAACCTTTTCAACTTGAAATTATTTTCCATATCAAAAATTGCCATAACTTGTTTATTAGGCCTTTTTTCATTGGCAGAAGTAGATCTTGCCAATTCCAAAGAAATCTTGAGCTATCAATTCAACTTTCAATGCATTAGATTACCTACCTACAAAGGAAAAGAAAAACAAACAACAAACGCTAGTAACGGCTCACATTTCCACCACCAAAAGCCAAAGACTCTATAGAATATTCAGAGTTTTGAATTTATAATTGTACCACTTAAGCGAATGTAATCATTGACCAAATTCCACATAACAGGAATAAAAGAAGCCCAAACGTCTATAACATAAAACTTAATCATAACTAATTAATATACCCAAAAAATTAGTTCAGCGCCTTATCATCATTTGAGATGAAGAGCAAACTAAAACAACGAATTCCTGTAAGAATCTGAAATATTAACTTCGAGCATAGCAGGATTGATATATCCTTTGAAATTCAAATCTATTAGGAAGCTAACCATAAGTAATATGCTTCAAAGATCATTTTGCTTTTTGGTTTTTCCTTTTCTCTATTTTGGTTAACGCAGTAAATGAGATGCCTTACAGTTTCTTTTGCTGCCGACATTGCAAGAACACCAGCACCCATTTCAACTTCTTGCAAGCCAACCACAACAATCCCAGCATCTCCAGCTGCGGAACCTATCCAGGATAAAAGTGAGTCACGAGTGGCTCTTCCTTGTGCCACATTCCATGTACCAGCCAACATTTTAAAATGCTCTATCCTGGTATACAAAAATTCCTTGCCAGCCAACTCTGAACACAATATTCTATCAATGGGTCCTGGAGACACAATATTCCATCCCCGTATACCCCCATTATTAGCTAAAGTGAAAACATAACCAGCCCCAATAGCCATGCTTATTATGGGACTGCTGTGAGCTACCCAACCTCCAATCAAATTACCCTCAAGGTCCAATACCTGGATATTGCCACTTGCATATCCCACCCATATCCGTGATCCAACTGGACACAAACACTGAACAGCAAAAGAATGGTACAGGAAATCGTGCAGACGGTTACCATTTCCATCCCATTGAACAAGTAAGCCACTAGTACATCCAGTCCAGATCATTCCATCAGTTGTTGTAATTAGTGCTTCAGTTCTCCGATTATCCTCTCCAAAACCACCTTTTGCAGCAACACGACGAACAGCATCAGCTGCTCCCATTATTGCATTACGTGAACGCTGTAAGAAACCAAATGAGTTTTGTATCCTTTCTTTCTTTGATCCAGCAAAAGTTTTGGTCTTCATTTCCTCTTCCAAAGTAACTTCCTGGCCTGATAACATGTCCATTCGTTCAATCTGGCCATCTAGGTTTAACACTTTTACCAACTCCTTTGTACGGGCATCCCTTCAAAACAAACCAAATGATATACGTTAGCCTTTTCATTTTACAATAACAAAAAGGAAATTTGAGGTGATTGCAAAAGCAAAACAATCAGCTTAAATAAGAAATTGCGCTCTAGATTTAAACTTAAAATCAATCTAGTTCTACGATGTAGGATTAGCTACTGCGACATGAAAGTCAGAAACAAGAGTAAACGAACAAAAGGCATACCACAAGGCAAAAGAGAGATAACTAGCACTCCACACCTTGGCTTTAGAATAATCAGAGAGCAAGTATCTAATATCAGAATTGAAAGCATTGGTAAAGCCACTAGCAGCAACTTGGGTTCTGAGGTCAATATAAGACCTCTCCATTAAGGAAGCAGCCATGTGCCTTTCTTCAATGGGAAAAGAAAAGGACTTATCAATAGATTCCCAGGGCCATACTTTGATAGAACCACCCTCGGAACCAGACCAAACATCTCCTGGATCACACAGAAGAGAAATTGAAATATTAGAACATTTATGGGTAGTGAGTTGGCATGCAACTAGAAGGAAAGAGAAGGAGGAATAGAAAAACAAAGGACTAACCGTAAGAAGAAACGATGAGACAGAGAAGCGGAGAACGATGAGCAAACCAAGACAAGGATTCCTTGAAGGAATTGGAAGAAATGTGCATCTTCCATGACTTAATCCTACCATCTCTGTGTCCGGTCCACACCATTCCAGTGGCTTCATCTCCAAGCATACACAATACTGCCGCAGCCGCAGTCGACGACATGGACGACTCTTTGTAAGGAGCTGTGTCCTCAGTCCCACCATACAGTTGGTCAAAGTCCCATACTAGCAAGCTGCCGTCTTCCTTTCCGGCCCACAATTGAGTGGGAGTAGAAGCAATGCTTCTTATGAAACAGCCGATTTGAGTTTCCCTTAAGGGTTGGGGTCTGACTTCAAGGCATGGTGGGCGATCCCGGTCCACTGCGGCCCGAAGGGGAAGCCTGAAGTTGCCGCTTCCACCTCCTCTTCCAACAAACTCAGGTAAAGCACAGGAGGACTTGTCGGCGTTGACAGGGGTGGAAAGCTTGCGGTCCAAGAATTGGATCATATAATCCAGGCGCTTGCTGGTGGCTTCCATAGAGGAATTGGAAGGTTCTGATTCCTCGTCTGAAGATGAGGATGTGTAGCGATCGAAAATTTTAGGTGAATGGACGGTGGAGTCGAGATGGTGATGGTTTTGCTGGAGCTGGTTGGAGAACAAGGAGGCGTCTTTGAGGTCCATTGGTACAATCACTCCTTCCGCTTCTACACTTTGTCCGTTTACTCTTCTCTCCTCCTCTTCTACTTTGATTCTACATATCTACATATATACACATATGAGAGAGAGAGTGTTCTTTTTTTTTTTTAAACCTCTTATTATTATTATTATTGTTGGACTTGACTAGAAACAAATAATGGAACAGAAAAGAAAATAAAAATGAAATTGAAGACAGCTAGGCCTGGACTGGACCCTGTGTATTATTTATTGGATTTGGATACTAATCAACTAACATGCCAAGGTCATGCAGCACGATGCGCTCTTCTTTTTGTTTTGTCAGGTCAACCAACCCCAGATAGTGTGTTATTGAAAGCTGGGCTTGGCTTTGCTCGGGCTTTTCAGGACTATAGCATACCCGATTCCACGTCCTCCATTAAGCTATATATTTATTTTTGATGATTTACGAATCAAATTCCTTAATGAAACTACGACGATATAAATGTTGATTTCTGAAGTACGATTTAAAATTTCTTTACATGTAATGTCAAGATTTGTAAAATAACCAACCATAAAAGACATATCCAACTCAAAGTCATCACAAAAATCGACTAATAATATGTTAAAAATTAAAATTCTAAGGAATTAAGGTGGAAAGAAATACAAGGGATGAACATGGTGCGTATATACACAATAGACAAATTTAAATAAGCCAAAATAGACAATCTCCGGTTTGACATAAAGAGCCACAAGTTGTGCTGCAGTTCCTACATATATTGATCTCAAATACATGGAAGAAAACTAATTAAAAATGTTACAGTCATTTTGAATGTATGGTTGATGTCAAAATAGAGGGGGAAAAAACAAAGATGCAGTAAACGAGAATTTTGTTATTCTGAAATTGATTCTTATCTCATCGATGCCAATTACAGGCCTTAAAAAGCTATATATATAGATTGATACATATATAGCACTTGTACAAAATAAGGAAGGAAAGATTATAGTTTTATCTACGGCAACTAAAATACAAAAGAGGCATCATTATTATCAAATGGAGTTTCTTTTATTTAATAAACTACCAGATCTAATAAACTACCATTTCAGTAGGAATTTGTTACTCTTTAGAAGTCTTTGTCACCAATCATATTTTTTTGATAATTTTATGAGTATGATCAACCTTATCACCCCATGATATGTGAGACTTCTTATGATCATCCTTATCACTCCATGATTTGCTCATAATATCATCCGTATCACTTCACGGAGGTTGTAGTCCCCTCGAAAACTGAGTCAGGGTTGAAGGCACAATTTGTTGCGAAAATATGTGAGGGCAGCCTTAGACACAGGTTTAGTAAGTATATCAACAACTTGTTTGTCAGAGGACACATGTTTAGTGACAAGTAATCCAAGTGCAACTTGTTCACGTACAAAATGGTAATCCAACTCGATGTGTTTGCTCCGAGCATGAAAGGCAGGATTGATTGTCATGTATAGAGCACTGATATTATCATAGTAGAGGACTGGTGGAGACAAAAGAGAGATGCGAAGATCTTTAAGAATATAAGTGAGCCACGTAAGTTCTGCAGCAGTATTAGTCATAGCACAATACTTAGCTTTAGTACTAGAGCGAGAGATTGTGTGTTGTTTCTTAGCACACTATAAAATGATATTTGTGCCAAGAAAAGTACAGTAATTAGTGGTAGATCTCTTTGTTGTAGGGCAACTAGCCTAATCAGCATCAAAGAAAACAGACAATTCAAGAGTTGTATTGGAAGCGAGGTACAAACCAATGTTAAGTGTTCCTTTTAGGTATTGAAGGATTCATTGAACCAATTCCAAATGAGCAACTGTAAGAGCGTGCATTAATTGTGAAACATATTTGACGCTTTATGATAGACATGGACGCGTCAGTGTGAGATATTGGAGAGCACCAATAATTCCTCGAAAGTGACTAGGATCAATTATAAGAGTAGTATTTGTAGCAGGTTTGAATTTGACCTCTAAAGGCGTAAGCGTGGGCTTGCAATGAAGTATATTGGATCGTTCATGAATGGTAAGTGCATAGTGTGACTGGGATAGATGTAGCCCACCTATTATGCTAGAAATCTCAACATCAAGAAAGCGATGCACCGAACCTAAACCTTTCATAGAGAGCTCATAACTTAGAATTTGAATAAAAGAGGAAACAAGCTCTGTGGATGACCCTGTAACAATCATATCATCAACGTAGAGAAGTAAAACAAGTGAAGCTTGATCATAATGAATAATAAAAAGAGATGGATCAACTAAACTATAAAAGAAACCATATGATATAAAAAATTCATTGAGTCTATCAAACCAAGCACGTGGTGCTTGTTTAAGTCCATACAAAGGATGCTAGAGCTTACATACATGCATAGGTTTCTGTGGATCAGTCATACCTGATGGTTGTTCCATATATATATATATCTTAAACGATATTGCCATGTAAAAAAGCATTTTTAACGTCGAGTTGACGAATGGGTTAATGTCTCACAAAAGCAATAGTTAAGAGGAGTCGAATTGTACCTGGTTTGATTATAAGAGAGAACGTCTCTATGTAGTAAATACCATCAATATGATGATATCCTTTGGCAACTAAACGTGTTTTGAGATGATCTAATTTACCATCATGTTGTAGCTTGGTCTTAAAAATCCATTTGGATCCGATTACATGCATATCTGGAGTGCGTGGAACTAATTGCCATGTTTCATTTAGATGTAGTGCAATAAGTTCATCAAGCATGGCAACTTTCCACCTAGGATGCGATAAGTTTATTTAATATTTTTCGGTTCACGAGGTATTGTAGCAGACGAGGTTACTGTCAAGGCATATTTAGGATTTGGCTTAACAACTCCAAGTTTGGACCTGGTTATTATGGGATGAGTAACTGGTGCTTCATGAGGTGTTATCGTATTTATAAAAGGAAGGGACTCAGGTGCAGGCATGTGTTCAGAACATAAGTCAGTCAGTAGTGTAGGTAGATTTGGACCATCAGAACTCTGATGATCAAAGACAGTCTTAACATTATCAAGCTCAGGTGCGTCATGTGGTGAATTTTGTTGGCCCCTGAAATTTTTTTTTGTTAAATTAGGCATAATAGTTTATGGAATAAATGCATAAGAATGAATTGAGGGCATTTTTGGCATGTAACTTAAGTACCAAAAGAGC
>JAOQMS010000007.1:30255093-30267849 GCA_027563885.1 Erythroxylum longipes
ATCCTCCGGGATGGAGAATAAAGTTGTACGTATCTCCTCATCCGAGACTGGGCTGGCCAAAGACTGAATCATATCCTTTGGGATACACCGAGTGAAAAAGCGAGCAGTATCAACTGAAGGTATCGAAGGAGGGGCTCGGAGGATACCCTGAAAATAATCCACTGCCATCTGCCCTAGTGCTCCTTGATCAGTGATAAAAGTGCCTATCTTATCCTGTAAACCATGCACCCGACCTCTGAACTGTCGATGAAGCAAGGATCTGTGGAAGAATCTAGTATTCTGGTCACCCAGAGCAAGCCACTGAACCCGAGATCTCTGTCAATAGAAAGACTCCTCATCCTGTGCCAATCTGTAGTATTGCCTAGCTAAGTCGCGCTCAGCAATAACTAAATCAGATGAGAGTGGGAAGGCATCTAAAGCTGCCTGAGCTGTAGGTCACTGGGTCCGAGCCTCCCGAACCCTGCTGGAAATGTGACTATAGTCTCGAAAGTGGAAGGACTTCAGCTCCTGATTCAGCAGACCTAACCGATGAGTCAAGCAAAACATCAGATCCCCTCGTACAGGAGTAACCCAGACCCTCCGAACAAGCTCTGAAAAGTCAGGATGTTCAGCCTAACATTTCGGAAACTTGAAAGGAGTAAGAGGACGACGTCGCGGGGCTCCAAACCGAACCACCATAGCACTATGGTCAGATTTATCTCTCGATAAAACCTCGGTAAAGGTACTAGGCTAAGATAAGAACCATGCTGAGTTGCCGAAACTCTAATCTAAGCGCTGAAGAATAGAATCCGAGCCCTCCTAACCATTATGCCAAGTGTACCGCAAACCCCTGTAAGGAATCCGTAACAACTCAGCATCAGTAAGCACTGCCCAAAATCATCCATATGCCTATACCATCCAGTATCCCCCCAACTCTATCAGAGTGACTCAAAATGGCATTAAAATCACCCAAAACCAACCAAGGCATACTACGGAATCGGTGAGCCTGCAGTCGAAGAAAATCCCATAAATCTCGTCTAGTACCCAGATCAGTGGAACCATAAACTACTGTCAGACCAAAAGTAGTCCCCTCCATACAACTAGTCACCTCACAACCGATACCCTGTAAAGTGAAAACTGGACTCTGAATCGTGAACAATGCTGGATCCCAACATAATAAAATACGACAGGCAATCACCTCCGTCACATTACTCAAATAATCCCAACCCCTGCAAGTGGCACCAACTACACGCGAAATATGTAAAGAAGTAACCTTAGTCTCCAATAGCCCAATCAAACTAAGGTCATACCGCGAAATCCAATCACTGACTGCTCTCTGAGTACTGGAGCCATTGAGGCCCCGAATATTCCAACTTCCTATCATAGGAAATCGGAAGCAAGAACGATCATATAAATCAACTAGAGGGGGCGAGCCCCTCGCTTCCCCTACCAGCACTCAGGCCCAAAAAGAGACGAGCATGAGGAGGAGGTGTAGTGTCTGATGGAAGAAACTTGCCAAGAGAGCCAATAAAGGTGGGGCCATGGCTACTACTGGGAATAGATGCTTCTGAGCTAAGAACACAAAGGGTCTGACTAGGAGAAACCCTCAAATCCAGAGGAGCATCATGAGGAGGTGTCTGACAAGGGGGAGACTGGGAGAGAGGTAGAGAAACCACTGGTACTCCCGATGTGGAGACACGGGGGATGTCCCGAGTCAAAGGACCAGTGGACGAAGTCACCATCTGAGAGGGCGACGAAACAACAACTGCAGGTGCTGGAGCAATCGCAGGGCCAACAGGTGCTGGGATAACTGTAGGGGTGGTCCGTTCAATCATCGTCGGAATGGGCGATGAAACAACAAGAGCAGTTGTGGTAGTAACCACAGGCTCTACAGGTGCTTTGACTATAGGGGTGGTCCGGTCGGGAGTCACCGTCTGAATGGGTGACGAAATAGCAATGGCAGGTGCTGTAACAACTACAGGCACAACAGGTGCTGTGGTAACTATAAGAGGCTTAGCAACAAGCGGCTTAGCAACAAGCCCAGGGGCAGCTGTAGACGTAGGGGAACAGGAGTGGACAAAAATATGGCATTGAGAACACCGTTTA
Organism: Erythroxylum longipes; assembly: GCA_027563885.1. NCBI lineage: Eukaryota > Viridiplantae > Streptophyta > Magnoliopsida > Malpighiales > Erythroxylaceae > Erythroxylum > Erythroxylum longipes. The sequence goes on from JAOQMS010000007.1 coordinate 30,257,179, forward strand.
GGGGTCCACTCATACTCAATATGAAGATGGATCGGCTCAGCGCTCAAGTCGGTATCAATCACGAGCTCATGAAGTAGATCTGAATCAGCTGAAAGTTCCACACAGAACCGTGCAAAGGAGAGGCGGGTGCGAGTGGAAGTAAAGCTGTCACAGTTAAGCGGGCATCCGATCTGCTGGGCTAGGAGGGCCAGACTGCGGTCATTCCACATCGGGAAAGGTAAGCCATGAAGGCGAACCCAGACAGGCAATCTGGATACTTGAGACTTGTCGAACACTAAATGGGGATGCCACTGTTGTAAGATTATGGATTTCCCCCCAAAAGTGCATGGGCCGTGCTCTAAAATGGGATGTAATGCCTCCTCTGACTGAAATCGGAACAAAAAGAACCTGGTGCCAGTGGAAAGAACATCCTCCAGGCCTAAGGTCCAAGCCCGCATTGCGAGAGTCCGCATAGCTGGAAAAGGCATACTATGCCCTGGGAAAAAACCGACTAAACAGCGAGTCCATTGATGCAAGCTTTCATCAATGAACTCAGTCGGTATGGTCACTCGACCGCCAGAGGGTGCATATGGCAGATCCGGGAAATGAAATCCAGTAGTGGAATTCGTTATCCTAATTTTTTCCGCCCAAGAGAAATCAGCAGGCTTCTTAACCGTTCTCTTCCTAGGATTTGCAAGCAACACATGTCTAAGGGCATTTATGGAATTACACAGGAGGGCAGATTTGAAATTACCTCCAGCAGGGGCAGAATGGGAATTTCCACGTGATGGGTTGGCCTCCAAAATAGTTGCCTACTCTAAGCTATTCGGTAGATCTCCATCACCATGGAGAGTCGAGGCAACAGCCCCCATGGACAGTGGCAGATCAGACGACGGCGATATTGCAGCTGACGGAGGCCGTGGCTCCTCTCCCCTTAGTGGCGTGTTGGATTGGTGTTGGGCATATTGCGGCGGTGCTAGGAAAGCTACGGTGGCGGCTCCGTCACCGGTGGTGTCTCCTGCTACGATGGATATGGCTGTGGTATGTATGTGGGATTTTTGTGTGGGTGAAGGTGGTTGGGGTATTGTTGTTAGGTGCAGGTATGGTGCGGTGGTGGTGGTGTTGGGTACGGCGGCAGTGGTTGGTTTGGGGGTGGGGACGACGGTGGGTGGTTGGGCGTGCGGGTGTTGTGGGTGGACGGAGAGGCCAATCGGAGGGATGGGTAGATCTGGAGATGACGATATGATGGGTGGTTGTCCGATGGTAGGGAGAGGTGAGTGGGTGCGGGAGGAGGTGTTGGGGGGTGCATCGCCGGCAGCGAGGTGGGTGGCGGCAGCGGGGGTGGAAGATGATGGTTAGACCGACAATTCGAGCCCAGATCTAGGCTTGTTGGTTGAGCTGGTAAGCAATCTGGTAGTTGGGTTGCATAGATCGGGAAAACCGAAGCCAATGGTGAGTGTGGGACTGAAAGTTGAGCGCCGGAAACTTTTCCGGCGACAGCAGTGGTGCCAAGGGCGGTGGCTCCCTGGCGGCTGAGGGTGGTTGGTCAATGGTAGGCAGTGGCGGGAGATCGGGATTTGGATTTCCGGCGCATTGGAACTGTAGAAATTTCAGAGAATTTTATCTCACTAAAAAACTCTCCTAAACCCCTTTTCTCCCTAAATACTACATCCTAAAACCTAAAACCTAAATCTAAAACCTAAACCTTAATCCCTAAATCAAAACCATGAACCTTAATCGTAAATCCTAATACTTATGACCTATAACTTAAACCTATAAACTAAAACCTAAAAACTTTTATCCTAAATACGTTGCCTAAATCCTAAATCCTAAGACCTATAGCCTGTAGCTACACCCTAAAACTAAACCTTAAAATTTAATCCTAAATCCTAATATCTAAATCCTAAGTCCTAAGTCCTAAACTCTAAAACCCAAACCTTAAAACTCTAAACTAAAAAATAAATCCCAACAGTAACTGCATGTTTTAAGGCGTGCAATTAATATTCTTTACCAAGCAAGACAAAAAATAGTTACCTTCATACCGTCTCTATCAAAACCGTCAAATCCAGCCACTATTATCAATAACGAAGTCGTCTTCTGTGATAAACTGTAAATATAAATTGTTACAATATTGATTTAAAAGTTCTCTGTGCAGTAAAATACTATAATTACACTTACCGAAATTAGATCTAAACAATACATGTCTGAAGAAGTCCACGAAAGCTATTTTTACTGTAATAAGTAGTATAATCAATATAATAAAAAGCAAATAATGCAATATAAACTAACCTCGTTATGTGTTATCCCTCGATCAACAACAGGTTAAGAATATCAAGCAGGATCCTCACGTCATTTAGATATATTTTTTGGTAGTCTTGCTTGCAACACCTACAAATGTACTTACAACACCTTCAGTTGTACTCGATATTGATAAATCAAAAAATAAAACAAAATTTAGGAACTTCAAAAGTTAGCGACTATAGGAGGTATAAGCATGCATTACGACAAAAAGGTAAAATATATTATTAATGAGTCAAGAAAGCATGTCATACTATTGTTTGCAACTTAACAAATAGAATTAAATCCTGAACCAAGACTTAAACTTAAATACTAAACATATAGGTCTTAGGTATTAGGATTTGGGACTTAGTGTTTAGGATTAAGGTATAAGGTTTAGGTTTAGGTTATAGGTTATAGGTCATAGGTTAATGGATTTAGGAGGGGTTTAGTTCTTGGGGTTTAGGGTTTAGAGTTTAGGTTTGAGGCTTTTCTTATAATCTATATAACGTTAAACTTTAATCCTAAAAACTAAACCCTAAATCCTAATATCTAAGACCTATATAACCAACCTACATCCTAAACCTAAGCCTAAACCTTAAATTTTAATCGTAAATACTACATCCTAAAACCTAAAATCTAAAATCTATAACCTAAACCCTAATCCCTAAACCTAAACCATGAACTTTAATCGTAAATCCTAATACCTAAGACCTATAACTTAAACCTATAACCTAAAACCTAAAAACTTTTATCCTAAATACTAAACCTTAAATCCTAATTCCTAAGACCTATAACCTGTAGCTACATCCTATAACTAAACCTTAAACTTTAGTCCTAAATCCTAAGTCCTAAACTCTAAACCTAAACCTTAAAACTCTAAACTTAAAAATAAATCCGATCAGTAACTACGTGCGTTAAGGAGTGCAATTAATTATTTCTTTACCAAGCAAGACAAAAAACGGTTACCTTCATGTCATCTTTATCAAAACTGTCAAATCCAACCATTGTTATCATCCATGAAGTTATCTTCTGTGACAAACTGGAAATATAAATAATTACAATATTGAATTAAAGGTTCTCTATGCAGTAAAAAATTATAATTGCAGTTACCAAAATTGGATCCAAACAATACGTGACTGAAGAAGTCCATGAAAGATATTTTTATAGCAAAAAGTAATATAATCAACATAAAAAGAGAAAATAACGCAATATAAACTAACCTCATTATATGCGATCCTTCGATTAACAAGTTAAGAATGTCAAGCAGGATCCTAATATCATTTAGATAGATTTTCGGTAGCCTTGCTTGCAACACCTACAACTGTACTTACAACCCCTCCAATTGTGCTCGATATTGATAAATCAAAAAAGACATCAAAATTTAGGAACTTTAAAAATCGGAAACTATAATGTATACGCATGCATTACGACAAAAAATGTAAAAGATATTAATAATAAGTCCAGAAAGCATGTCATACTATTATTTGCAACTTAACAAATACAACTAATTCCTAAACCTTAAACTTAAATACTAAACATATAGGTCTTAGGTATTAGGATTTAGGACTTAGTGTCAAGGATTAAAGTTTAAGGTTTAAGCTTAGGTTATAGGTCATAGGTTAAATGGATTTAAGAAGGGTTTAGGTTTTTAGGTTTAAGGTCTGGTGTTTAGGTTTTAGGCTTTTCTATAATCTATATAACCTTAAACTTTAATCCTAAACACTAAACCCTAAATCCTAATACCTAAGACCTATGTAACCAACCTACAAACCTAAACCTTAAAATTTAATCCTAAATACTACAACCTAAAATCTAAAACCTAATCCCTAATCCCTAAACCTAAACCATGAACCTTAATCGTAAATCTTAATACCTAAAACATATAACCGAAAACCTAAAAACTTATATGCTAAATACTAAACCCTAATTCCTAATTCCTAAGAGCTATAAACCTATAACCTATAAGCTACATCCTAAACCTAAACCTTAACTTTAATCCTAAATCCAATATCCTATATCCTATATCCTATATCCTAAATCCTAATATCTAAATCCTAAGACCTAAACCCTAAAACCTAAAACTCTAACCCTTTAACCCTAAACTTAAAAATAAATCTCAATAGTAAGTACATGTATCAGGTTGTAATAAATCAAAGCTTATGTTTCTCATAAAAGGATAGAATTGAACACTGCATCATAACAAAATACATAGAACAAAATCAATATTCCAGGCTTCTTGCTAATAGCAAGAATCATTTAGCAATGATTTATCGTATGAGAAAAATCTGCCATAACTCATTTGCACATTCATCGACAATGAAGCCAATAGAAGTTGAAATTGAGCTTGCGCTTGCGTTTATGTTAGCGCTTGCGCTTGAGCTTGAAAAATTGGGTAAAGATTACCTTTAGAGAATCCTTCAAGTCCTCCTCTAAATTTTTTGAAAAGCTTTTGCGATCCACATACCTCGTGTCACTCTATGCTTGAAGTGATCTTTAAATGGTTCCATTGCGAATGTGCTTGCAAAAACAATGGAAAGAACATCTCCATAATTGTATTATACCCATGAATAAGGCAGTACATTCATTTTTACGAAATTGAGTAATAAATCAAAATCACATGCAGCCTTACTCATTTTAATTTAAGACACCATACGTGTGATGACCACATCCTTATTCATAACCAAATGATATTTGTTTAGAAATCTTGAATGTTGTTGCCATGAACATGCCAATGATTAGTAGAAAGACTACAAAGTTTCACTAAAATAGATATAGAAACTAGGAGAACGAAATGAGAGAAAATGTCTAACAAATTTACCTTCTCTTTCGGGAAATAGACTTAAAATATCATTTCTTTACTCAAACATTCTCTCTTTACAAAGATCCAAACAATTCATCTTATACTAATTGATGCTCCGATGATCTACGAAAATTTGTACTTCAGACCAACCAATTTTTAGATAATAGATATCACTTTCCGTGATCGGGACACCATGCTTCAATCTCTACGTGAACATCTACTGCAAGCTTAGTTATATATGAAAAATCAGTATGAATCTAAACATCGACATCTGGAGTTTGTTGTTGGTGGTTTATTACTCTTAAAGTTGCAGCCTTATCGTCAAATTGTCTTGTACGAAAGATCCAGCCGTAAACTATCACCTAAATTTTATGGTCCGTTTCTTGTCATCACCTACGTTGGCCAGGTTACTTACCATTTAGTACTACAATCAGACTCTCACTTGCATCCAATTTTTCACATTTCTTATTTGAAGCCTTTCTATCATCAAGCGGATATCTATTCATCCTACACTATCAAAATTTCTACAAGATGAGACATGACTTCAATCATAAACTATTCATGGTATTTCCCAAGTACTAATCCATTGGTAGGGTTTATCTCCAGCTAATGCTTCTTGAGAGGATGTTGTCACCCCGAAGCAGTCACATCCTTCCTTTTTGCTTAAGGACAAGCTCGTTGTCAAGGAGGGGAATGTTACATCTGCAAAGGTTTAGAAGCATCACTCTCATGGGAGGTATAAGCAAACAGATTCGACAACAATTCAGCAGGAGAAGTAGTACAACTGACGCAACCTACTTTTCTATATTTATTTAGAATATATTCTATCCTATTAGTAGTTATTTGCTTGAAGTAGTTGTAATTTGTGACTATTAGACTAGTACCTTATATATTGAATACATAGAAAACTAGCAAAGGCAAGTTATCTTTTCCACCAACACTTACATCTAAGAGATCGGAGAGTTCTCTCAAATGAGTTCTCAATTTTTATGAGTAATTTGAAAAATAAAGGAAGAGAGGTGAAGAAACATTCAGAACCATCATCTGACTTTCTTATACAAAGACCTATAACAAGATCATTCTTTCGGGACCATAATAGTCACCCTCCAAACACATGGCAGCAATATCAACTTTCAATTCATTGAGAGGTTGGTAATATCGAAAGTATTTTTTGGCCTTCAAAATCCAACTGTGAGGATTCCTCCATTAAAATGAAGAATTTCATCTTCGTATGATGTCGATGAGAGGGGTGTTATTGCCATGTTGAGTCAACTTGGGCATTAGCTTCGTCGTCCCACGATGATCTTGCATTATCATAAGGTTCTATAACATAATGAATACCTTTGGCTTTGGATTGAGCCTTCATATTAGCATCCATCACTGTCATTTGGGATGTAAGGAGGGCTAATTATTAGAGAATGACTTCATTTGGGTTGACTGGCAGTGTAAGAGAAGGGATTTATAGCGAAAAGGGGGGGGGGAGATGGTGGAGGGTCAGTTGAGGAAGTGGAGCGAGTGGAAACCATTGGGGGTAGTGTGAGGCTCTAATACCAAAATGTTAGGAGCTACTGAGGAAAGTAAGGAAAATGGCTTCCTAATAACAAACTTAAATGAAATAACACTTAAAGATACCCTATGGAGAGGACGAGACTCCAACATAATGACTCAAAGTAATTCTGCCATTTTAAATGAACAAAACAAACAAGACTATTTAAACTAGTAAGAACATAACAAATTCCTAGGACTTAGCAAAACTAATTAGAAAGTGGAGCTGAAAGTGTTAATTATATAGAGTATGCAAGTGGAGTGGTTGCAGATTTTCCTAGATTTATGCAAGACTTAGAAACTGCCTTACACTATTAACTTCTTCACTGCTGACTTTTTCCATGTTCATGTGATTCCCATATGATGCCTTATTTTTACTTCTTATTTTCCTTTTAAAATAAGTCTTTAACTGAGGTGTTGATCAAAAAATCATGAAGTATTTTAATGTACTAAAATTCTTAATATGGATAGAGCTATTTACAAACAATTACTATTAGCTAGAAGATAGACTCCCAAATGATATGCATTCTAAATATCTATCAAGCATTGCAAGCTATGCATACCATCATATGCAGAAGATTTCATCTAATTCTCAAACAAAATTCAATTGGAAAGGCATGTCAAAAACAATCATTGTCCAAAAACTTTTCACACACAACAAACTACATCTGTAACAAATATTCTCATATTCCTAGTAGACTGATCTAGGATAATGAAACAACATCCATTAACTTCTACCCACGATTTAGAGTACCAAATTACCTGTTGAGCCCTAAAATTATTGTTTGAAAGGAAATATAAAAGAGATAAAACTCTGATAAGATAAGAAGTAATAACAACACAGAAGCAGAGTAACTTGCCCTCATAGGTTTTCCAGATGTCACACAAACACCTATAGTGGTTTGAAGTTAGGAGCCCTATTTACAAACGTATAAAGTAACACCATCAACCAAGTACAACCAATAACTCATATAAAAACAAGAAAACTTCTAATGCTTGACATAATAGTAAACTATAAAGCTACTCACTATATAGTAAGAATACAACTAAGACAAAGTGGCGTCATCTGTATGATAAGCAATTATATTTAAAAGTTGCCAATTTCATTACTTACATTATTACAACTAACTCTACTCCTCCATAGATGGGCCCTGCCAATACTCACCCGACGAACAACTTTACTATTCACTTTAGTCTTAACTGAATTCACGAAGAATGTTTAAATATCCAAATTGTTTAGAACACTCATAAAAACGTTTGTTAATGTATGTAGACTAGTATAATAGGCACTATAGAGGTTGAGATCACTACATCTTACTAAGGAAACCGTTGAATCTCTTGGTCCTTTCTGAACGAACTTTCATTGTTTTCTTACATGCACAGTGAAGTTAATTAAGAATAAATTTTAAAGACTTCAAAAATCAATTGGCTTCTGTTATAAAAGTTTAACATAATATTTTCTTTTCATTCATTCAAACAAGATCACAACCTTTGCATTCGATGTATTTGCCTAGTTCATCCTCTTTAAAATAGGTAGTGACTTCCTTCATGAGGATATGAATGAAGAAACATCAATAGCACATACAACAAGCACAGTAAAAATATTCAAAGTGATATACATAGACTCGTGCCTCATTAATGGAAGTATACTCTTTGAATTCCTGCTCATGGCACATTAGTTACCATTCAACAAATTATGTGGTTCAAACCAATTCTCATCAAAAATAAAATGTTGGATCTTTTCTAAGAATTAATATTTTGAAAATGATAAATAGTTAATGAAAATGCAAATACAACATTTTTAGATATGGATTCACAGCTACTAATCTTTGTGTGGGCTCTCTGATTATCTGACAAGGGCTTTATATTTTTGAGACCTACTATTTTCAAGACTAGCAAGCACCTAATGCACTCATTGCTTAAATTCACAAGAATAAATTAAGACAATGAAGTTATCTCTTTATATGGAATGGGCACCAGGAAAGCTTTTTTTTGAAGCATCCTTTATGCTTGGCTTATTTGGGAAGAAAAAAGAATAAATCTATAACAATTATGTGATTGTGAGTAGTCTAATTACAATGGAAAGAATGGGAAACATTGAGAAAGTTGCTTACGACACCAAGGCTTTATACATTGAACCAACATATTGGGGAAGATTGATATTCATAGAGAAGTGCATATGAGTAGATCCTATGAATAAACCTTATAATTTAGCCATAATCAAGCCTTTAAAGGAATAAATAAAATGCTTTGTTCATGAAATAACTTTTAAATGTCTTTAGATAATGTCGGTTGACATTCTATTTAATGAATCCTAGGTAGATTAGAGCTCCCTTTAGAAAATGTTTATCCTAAACTAATCCACTAATTTTGGTTCTAAAAGTTCATAGCAAGAAAGTCTACAAAAAGATCAATAATTGGAAACTCTATTTTTATTTTTTTAAGAAGAAAATTCGAAATAAAAATCCAAATTTGGTTAGTCTTAATGACAATTTACATTCTTTTCATATCCTCCCTTAGAACTACTAATTTGACTATCATATACTATATGAAAAAGTTCTTTTATAGCATTCATGACTTTTATCTAGAAAACAACAAAAAAGACAACTTTCATTAATCACCCACATACAAACAGTTGTGCATCGAAAGAGTAGCATTTCTACCAGGTCCTAAATAGATGATGCTGGACCAACAGATAATAATTAATTTGGGCAAACCTATGTTAGGAGCAAAAGTATAAGTTTTAGTTATTTACATGGAACATTTAAATTAACAACAGTAATCTCATTTTAGCCATAGATTAAATTCCTTTTTAGTTGAGATTCATATTTAGTTTCTTTTCTACTTAGGATCATAACTATTGTAGACTATTTATAATTCAATAACTATTTGTAAAACCCATTCTTGCTTATTGATTAATTGATATTGGAGTACTTCACTCAATTCCTGTCTCTTGTTCTCTCCTTTTTGTACCTTTGATTTTTAGCTTCTAAGCTAGTCTAAAGTTCTATGTTTTCTATTCTGCTTGTTCAGCTAAATTCTTGTTAATAAGACTTGTGTTCCATTAGTCTTTCATAGCAATACTGCATGCTATAAATGTTCATTGAAATAAGTTATAAGAGTCATATAGTCCGTTTCAGAAAAACCTAGCTTCCATCCAACAAGCAAAAGATATTTAGCTTTTGATTACGTACTAGTACCAATGATAACTTTCTTGAAATATTTGTGTCCATATAACTTTTTCTCCCTAAAGTCCTGAAAATATAAATGACAAAGATAATATGAAACTAAACCACTCACAAAAACAATTGAAGGATAACATATAATTAACCTATTTTTGGTACTAACCTGAAAAAGTGAAATGAGTGTGTGGCTTAGAAAGCTTTCTACATTATGTTTGAAGTATTAATATAAAAGGGAAAAAAAACTAGAAAGGAAGTAAATTGTTCTCATTTTTTAATTTTAATTTTAAAAATTAAATTAACAAAAAAATCAATCTAATTAACCCTAATGTCATTAGGGTATACATTATCCGTGTAAGAAACAGGAAATCAATCTTTTTTCTTTTAACAAAATATAACTAGTTAATATGGTGAAGTAATCACCAACTTGGGCAACAAGTGAGTCTCAAGGTGAGCAGAAGTCATTTTCCACTCTTTCCCTTTCAATCTCTGTCAAACTAGTAGAGTACAAATCAACTGCAACACACGACTGATGGATACATGACATTACCAATACCATACAACTAATTTACCCATATAGAACCTTAAGAAAATGAGGAGCCTCAGTGGATCCGCTAGACCTTGCATATAGAGCTAAGCGAATACAAGTATCATAAGCTATTAAAGTTTGCCAAGCGTATTGGCCACTGCAACAAGTAATCTGTAACTATTAGAAAAGAACTTAAATAGACCGCACACTTGCATTTTATGTTTCAAAATTCGTCGTGATTATAGTGAAGTTGTAATGGTATTGTCTTAAAATATGCATTTTAGTGCCTCTGATTCGAATTATTTTTAAGGAGAAACATCAACAAACAAGATATGGGCAGTCAATATTAGTAGTTT